>PVJL010007560.1:0-76551 GCA_004026885.1 Lyroderma lyra | reverse complement strand
CCCCCGTTCTACTCCGTTGTTGCCCGTATTTGCTAACGAAATTACTCCCCTGACGTTTGTTTAGGCTGTGCTTTGATAAAATGCTGTCTGTGGTCCACTTTCTCAGCTCGGCCTTCTGCAGACGCACAGACTGACTGCTCTTCGCATTACCTTATCTTCCTCTCTAGCATACTGGGGCTTCCTTTTCATATTTCAAGTTACATTTTGGGGCGTAGACAGATCACCTTAGTAATTATATACTGCAGCATTGCTTTGTTTTAAAGGTAATTTTGCAAGCCTTTGAAATATACTTAACCCCACTAACTGTCTGAAGATGCGTGCAGATGTTCCTTTTATATTGGCTGTGAATAAGCAGAAGGGCAGGTTAAGTGCTGCAAGTGATTTCAGGCTTACAGACAGTTTCTGAAGCATTGGGAATCTGACCTTACATCTAGAAGGTGATTCTGTTGATTGGGAAGATAACAAGGATCTTTCTTTGTGTTCCCGATGTATATCCAAGTGTCTTGTCACTCATACACGCTTTGCACTTGAGCCATTTTCAAAAGATGTAGATGTCAAGGAGGCATTAGAACTGTAAATATTTCAGTTTTCCCCAGCTTTTGTAAGGCTGAATTAAAATCCCCTGTTTGAAAAAAAGAGCAGGAACATTTAATTATGCTTCTTAATTTATTCCAATGTTTGCCATTTTCTCAAAACAGACTTCTGTGTATTTTCAGTAAGGTGTTGGTCATTAGGCACTTTAAGGAAGACGAATGAGGAAAGTGGCTTGTGGGAATTGTAAACGGGTAGAATCTGAGGTAAGCCTGGCAGATGAAGTTCCTCCTTAAAACAAAATTCAGTATCCCTCATTCTCAAAAACCAAAACAAACAAACAAACAAAAACACCAGACTTTTAAAGCAGGGATAATGAATTAGCTCACAGTGATTTAAATCATTAATTAAAATGTATGATCTTAATAAATAGTTATTTAAAATTCATTTTATAAATCTTACTGCTTTTAAAAGATGTAACAGCTCTGTCAGCCTAGAATTAAGAGTTTGCTTTGCCTGGGATCCCCGAACCAGTAGTTAATGTCCAGATATAGCCTTAATGTACTCAGAACCTCTTCCAAGTATCCTACAGTATGAAATGTTAGTATTTTTCTAGTTTTATATACTTTTGTTATATTTTGCCAGTTACTGTCAGATTTAAACAGACTGGAATTATTGAATGTAGGTTTAAATGAAGATACTTTAGGAGAAATTATCATTAATTATGGCCAACATTTAAATGAAGGTTTCAAACTATATGTATAACCCTTATTACACTACTTGTATTCAGAGTTCTGTCATTGTAATTGATAAAACAGACTTGTTAGCCAAAAGCAAACAAAATAAAACAAAAAATACAATGAGGGAAAGGTTATAAAGAACAGAATGTATTGTTGTGTATTAATATTGATGAGTGATTTGAAATGTACTTTTTTATAAAAATGATTTTAAATGTATTTTAAGTTGTAATGTTTAAGAAAATCAGATTTTGGGGTGTATTTAGTGATAACATCTGTAAAGAATTAGGAATTGATGTATGTTTTTCTCTAATCAACAGAAAACTGAGAATTAGAAATTAATTTATTGGGATTTTGATGGAATTATAACAAATACATGTTAAATTCTGAAAAGACAAAATTACAGATTCATAGGGGGAAGTGGAGGTTAGAAGGGTCAGTCTTGAGCTTGATGATGACTTTTCACAGTTCTGAATTGAGACCTGAAAGAGGAAAGTGGGTTAACAAGGGCCATGGGACATAGGGAGTGGGCCTAGGTTACCCTAGTTGTCCCAGTGAGAGATGACATAGCCTGTACCAAGTGCGTATGCGTGGGAAAGTACGTGTGTGCACTTAACTTGTGTGTAAAGAGCGATAGGGGTAGAGAGAACACTAATATCTGATGGGAAACTGAGCAGATTTCACGTATGCCACGTATTTGACTGCAGTGTATTTGGACTGAAAAACCTCATTTACAAGTTTTTAGTGTTTATTCTCGTGACACTTTGTGGGAGGGAAGAATAATGCAGACAGACATAAGCAGGAAAACGAACAAACAAACGCCTATCCATTTGACCACCATGAGATGATGACTGTTAGCACATTGTTGTATTTTCTTGCTGTTTTTGTTTTTTTCTAGGAATATAACATTAGGTTTTGGGATCTTGTTGCATATATATTTGCATGCCAAAAACTGTGAAGGGTGATATTTTCCCTATTGGCATGCTAACAGGCTCACCTGCCTTGGTTTCATGGATGCAGGCAGATGACTGGAGACTTTTGGGTCAGAAAAAAGGAATTGATCGCTGAAAGTGCACACAGCAGCATCGACATACTTATGCCAGTTTTCCTTGCCCTAGGTCCCGTGGAGACAAGCCAGTTGGGCCAGATAAATAGCTCTACATGCAGCGGGTTGCATTAAAGAAGAGCACCCCTGAGCTTAGGAAAGCCAGGTCTTCCATTATGGGCAGTGCCTGCCCTTTGCTCTGTAAGGACACACTACTGTACAGGGCAGTGAGTATGTCTGTTCTTTGATACTAAGGGAGACACTACTTCTATCTTTGAAGGCTCTTTACTATCCATACACCCTTGAAAAACCGTGAGGAAAGAATATAGTGCCTTTGCTCATAAAATGTGCCAAAATACAAGACTAATGGACAATTGTGTCTCAACAGACCTAACTATTTTCACATATTAGTATTTTTTCGTTAGCATTTTACATGGCTGCATGTAGCTATAAAGAGTGAATCATAGGAATGTAGCATAATTTACTTGCAACTCCCAGTTTTCCTAGTAATGATCTTCTAGGTAGTTTCTATGAAAAATTTCACCTGGACGTTTTAATTTGGGCCAGAATGGGGTAAAATATTGCAGTCATCATGTGTGTGTTGTAGCTAAGTTGGAGTAGAGAGCTAGCAGTTGGATTCTCCCTGATTTGAAGTCTGTGCAGCTTCTTTAGCTTGGCCTTATGTATAAATATGCACTGGCTATAAACAGCAAGCATGTCTATTGTCTCAAGATGTTACCCAGAAAGAGACAGGCCCTGTGAAGCTGGATTTTAATGCTGCTGTTGGTAGTCTAGCCTGCACTGCTTTTCTTCTGGAAAGTGGAGATATTTCCTGACATTTCTGCTGCTCACATGTCTGACTGAGCCTCAGTGAGAAACTTCTATTGCCTGGCATTAGCAAAGTCCAGAAAAGTCCATATAAATCCCTGCATTGACAGGGGAACAGTCTGAGATCCAAATAATGATCATATTGTCCAAACATCTGGAGAGGGTCTGGTCTGGTGACGGGGATTAAAGAAAGGCAACACAGGATTGTGACCAGGTTTTAGTCCTGGGACTTGTGTGCAAAGAAAGTACCTAATACCGAGGCTTTCCTGAGCCTATATGGTCTTCTAAATTATCTAGAATATTGCTGAAGTGACACAAACGTTTGGGACAAGACTTCCCTCAGTGGAAAAGAAGACTAAATAAAAGAAACATACTAGGAGAGCCATTTCCTAGTTAATAATGGTCCCAGAAAATTCCAGGTTAAAATTCGCAACAGATGTTGCCAGAAAATTGGACAGCAAAATGGGAGGAGGCAACTTTAATGCTTTTCTGAGTAAGCACTGATCAGAGATTAATCAGCAGTCAAAGCATTGTAATTTTTTTTTTTTTAAAGTGAGAGGAAGAGTTGTACAGTGGTGTCTTCAAAAGTTTTTGGAAAGTATAAAAATGAACTTATGTATCACATGAGCAAATATATTTTTGCACCCTCTGTGTGCTCAGTGCTCTTCTAGAAGCTGAAATTTGGTGATGCACAAGACAAATAGTTCCGGTTTCATGAAATGTCAAGTCTAGAAAAATAATAAATATCTAAGATCCTTTTAAATAGTGAAGAATTCCATGAAAAAAATAGTGTAATGTGACAGGCCAGCAGCTTGGACACAATGTCCACGGCGGAGAGGCACTGCCAGGAAGAGAGGGCAGCTGAAGGTGGTTTTTCTGAGGAGGCCGTAATGAGCTGAGACCTGAGAGATAAGGAGTCACACGAAGTGAAGGCCCTCCAGTTGGAGGGAGTGACAAGGGCGACGCTTCTGAGATGAGAACAGGTATAGCGTCTTCAAGGACTAGAAAAGAGTCCAGGAACAAAATGTGCTGGAGCCGAATGATTGAGAAGGAGAAATGGAAGAAGATAACCTCAGAGAGGTGCTCATGGCCAGTTGGTGCAGCGAGTTACAGGCATCAGTGAAAGGTCTGCATTTGAAGTCTAATGAGTGATGCAATGGATTTTTCATGAAACAGGATGATGGGATCTGGATTTATAATGTTTTTAAAGATGACTTTTGGTCTCTGTACCAGGGAGACCAGTGCTATGTGAGTAGATGCTGGTGGTCGGCAGACATTTCCTAGCAGTCGGTAAGGTTAGATACAGGATGCATTGTGGAGTAAGTAAAACCTACTGAAGTTGTTGATGGATTGGCTCTGAGTGGAGACAGTAGGGAAGGAATCAAGGATGACATCTGAGTTTGGTGCTGTGACTGCTGAAATAAGGAATAATGAGGGAGGCATGGTTTGGGCGGAATGGCCGGGAAGCACCACTGATTGCACTGGAAATGGAACAGGCACCCTAGTAAACGTCTCTGCCTGCCTTCCAAAGGAAACCTGCAGAAAAAAATTAATTAATTAATTACTTTAAAAAATATATATATAATAACTTGATATTGAAGTTGCTGCTCAATTTTTGGGGTTGTCTTGAAGTACATAGAACCTTACCTGGCAAATGGATGAATGGATGGACAGACAGACCGACGGCTGGGCAGGTGGATGAATGACTGGGTGGGTAAATGGGTAGATGGGTGAAAGTTTTAGAAATGTATGCTCAGATTGACCCCCTCCATTTCTCTTAATGTAGCTGTAGCTATGAAGCCATTGAAATAGTCCAAGGACACAGTGTGGGATCCCAGGGATTCTGAGCCAAACTACTTTGTACCTTCTCCGTCTCAAGGAGGTCATTTGTCTTAAACATTATGCGTAACTCCTTCCCATTGAGACAGTACTGTGTGGCTCATTTCAACTATAAATGCCAGTTCTTTTTTCACATTATAAAAATCATCACAGTAACCTTTATCTTACCAGACAGGAAGCGCTGCTTGCAGCAATCAGCGAGAAGGACGCAAACATTGCCTTGCTGGAGTTGTCTGCCTCCAAAAAGAAAAAGACACAGGACGAAGTCATGGCCCTCAAGCGGGAAAAAGACCGACTGGTGCATCAGCTGAAGCAGCAGGTAGGGTCTCCCGCACGAAAGGTGTGTTGTGCTGGGTGGGGGTCCTTGGGAGCTTTCTCTGGGTTTCGCTGCTCTTCATTTCCTCATGTGCATCCTGCAGGCTCGAGCAGCTAGAAACAGGTAGGAGTGAAATGGCCTGAGTTGTTACTGGAACAGCGTTTTACTGCTTTTCTGTGTTTATGTGCATGCATGTGCCTCGGCTTGTGTGGTTTGCAGCCAGCACTTTTCCTTTCTTTTGTATTAGCATCATCTCCCTAGAAATAGCTCTCCGCTCTCTTCCTTACAGTCGACTTTGTTTGACTTCTGACTAAATGCTAGAAAGTACTAATTACATTCTGGGCACATTCTCTCCCGTGAGACCCATTATCTTCTGTCTTGCTCACTTTCTGGGCCCTGTAAGTAACCTCCCCTCATCCAGTTCTTTAGATTTCTTGCTCTCCACACTTCCAACTTGGGCTCTTCAACTGTTTCCTCCAGGACCTTTCAGCCGAGGAGCATCTCCCAGCACCCGGCACCGCCAGACGATGCTTGGAGGCCTCCGCGGCCATCCGTCAGTGGAACATTTTACCACCTATTTACCCACTGTATTTCTTCTGAGGGAAAAGGAAGGAGGGACAAAGTCCTAATTTGTGCAGAAAGTTCTTTGCTTTCTGAAGGGTTTTCTGGAAGTGGCTCAAATGGAAAAGATAGCACCAGAAACATATCGCAAAATCATTTCAGAAATCTTCAGGCATCATGTCTCCTCCGTGTATAATTTGGGGGCTTTGGAAGCAATGGTTAAAGATATCCCTAAGATTCCAGCTTCATCATGAAACCCGCCCCGCAGGTGCTATGCCTCAGTGGTCGGTAGTCTCACATGGTGGCTGCCACATCTCATCTGGGGCCACATGTGGCTCTGACACTCTCTGAGCACCGTGTGGTACCACACGGAGTGTGTCCACCTTGATTTCAGCGCCCAGTACCGATCTCTGCCTGCTGCAGTGATCTGGGTGGAGGGCAGAGTGCAGGGTGCGTGGAAGGGATGCCCAAAGGGATCCGCCCCCTCTCCTCACAGCGGGGCCAACCCTTCCCTCGGGAAGGAAAAGGCATCGTTTTGGCCCCGAACCAGAGTCCATTTCTCATGGAGCTGCCTCGCTGAAAGAGAGAGACCACTGCCACGCCTGGGTGCCCTCTCCTGCAGAGGGAGGGTCCCAGGCACTGCCAGGCATTGGGGTCATTCCACTGAGTGGCATGCCTTGCTCGCGCTGGCCCCGGGGCTCGGGGGCCGCTTCCATCTGACCCTTCGTTTGAGGCTGTGCACCTTCTCCACGGGGTCTTCTACCCACTCGGCCACAGAGAGTCGAGAGGAGCCGCCTCCTGTGCTTCCTCCTCATTCCTGCCCTGCGCGCCCTGCGCCCTCCCCTCCTGCACCTAACCATTGTAGCTTTCTCCCACAGGTTTATAGACCTAGGAAACAGCCCCTGAGCTCGAATATACCATGCACTTGTGATGCTTGCTACAGCCCAGATATTACGGCCAAGTACCACGGGTCCAGCTACGATGCATACATGGTCCAAAGGTCTCAGGTCAGTCAGCTGCTAAGGAGACACGTGCCCCCACCGCCGGGGGTGGGGGTGGGGGTGCATAAGTGCTGCCTCCGATCTTGACCTTCACCCCTTTTGATGGTTTCCAGGACTTGGTAGCCATAAAGTCTGGGACCATAACTGATAGCACTATATCTTGATTTGTAATGTAATTTCATATATTATGTGTTTGCCAAGAGTCCCAGACTTGGTGGGCGCCCTATAGCACCAGCTCTTCTGAAATAGCCTGGCATTGCTGCAAAGCCTAGGAGATTATAGGGTTTTTTGTTTTTTTGTTTTTGTTTTTGTTTTTTTGTCTCTTAGGTATTTTGCTCCCCATATATCCCTGTAGTTTACCCAAAAAGGGATTTTTTTAAAGGCTGCTTCCTTCTTTCTCTGTATCATGAAAATGTACTCCTGGATTCCAGGAAGGATTGAGTGTAGCCCTTCAATTTGCTTCTGGGTAACTACACAAAGCCTTCATTATTCACAACAGGCTTGGTTTTGGGTATCGTGGGGCACATTTGGGAAACCCCAGCCTGTAGAATCAGTCCCCAGCCTGGGCCAAGGCAGGCTCTGAGGGCTGTGGTAGAAAAAGAGGCAGCAGTGATTGAGTTTGAAATCCTTCCCCACACTGGACCTGCCACAGAGCAAGACAAAGCACCAGAATTTATGTATCCTTTTGTAAATGATAGCGATTCATTTGCTTACAAAGCACCCCTTTTGATTGTTTGACCCTGTGCCAGAATGTTTATCTAGTGCCCCCTGGGGATTTTGTCCCCCAGTCCTCACAGCGGCCCTGTAGGTACCAGGATTACCTCCCTTTTCTAGGGACAAGCCTGAGACCAGAGTGTGGAGTAACCAGCCCAAGACACACAGTGAGTAAGCAATAGAGTTTGGGTTTTGGATGGCCCACATGACTCCACACGTGACCCACCAGGATCAGGACCAAACTCAGAGCAGAAGAGTATTCCCGAAAGTATGAGGCCCCCTTATCTTTTAAACCTGAAGTAGATGCCAAAACACCCTCCGTGAGAATATTGTCCAGCCCTTCCCAAAGAGCGCATTCTGCCTGGAGCTCTCAATCATAGGCTATTTGATCACATCAGTAGTTACTAATACTTCCCAGGTCTCACCATGTGCCAGGCATGGGTCTAAGGGCTTTATGTACAGAAACCCACCAATGCCCAGCACAGCTGAAGGGCTGATGCCCTTTAGAGGAGGGACCAGAGGGCCAGAGAAGGGGAGCGCCTTGCTCAGACCTTACAGCTGCACACGCCGTGATGCTTGAAGGGACCCTTGGCCACACAACCGTGAATGGATCGTGCACATGGCCATCTGGAGCTGGATTGCTTAGGGCAAATCTTGCTTCTGCCACTTGTTAGCTGAGCGATCATGGGAAGATAGTGAACCTCCCTGAACCTCAGTTTTCTCATCTGTAAATTGGGCTAATAACCTAATTCGAAGGGTTGTGGAGAGATATATATATAAAGTGCTTTACGTTTTACAAGCACATAAAAGGTGCTATATGTATATGAGGTGCTACTGTTACTACTACTATTACTGTTAATTGATCTCATCACCACCAGTGAGCACTCAGAGACAGTCTGATTTTGATTACATCATTTCTGCTTTTTGCATGCCTGGGAGTCGCAGCTTAGTGAGAACCTGCTGTTGAACCATGTGAGAAAGAGCGGACAGATTGGCACCTGAGCCTTTCTGGTCCCCCTGCCCCTAAAACCCAAGTGCCTGGGGAGTAGAGAGAAGACAGGTCAGAAGCTCTAGATCCCAACTCCCAGCCTGGAGTGAACAGGCCCTTAGCACTTATTGAATTTGCTTGGTTTGTGTACACAGCCCACACAAACATCAGTAAGAGGGGACATCCCTGAGAGGGCAAATCCTAGACCTCAGTTATCATCACTTGTGGGACTGACGTGGGATAGCAGAGCTAGTTTGGGCACCCAGGCCAGTGGGAGGGGAAGGCCACAGGTCTGGGTACTCACCTGTCTGATGTTCTGCGAAGATTCTGAGACAGATTGGCCATGAGAGATGCCAGCCCTTTCACACTGCGTGTAAGCTTGCATCATCTCATGCAGAAGGTCTCTGCACTGCCCATGCCATTCCCAGTGACTAAACATGAGTAGCTCACTTAGCAATCCCCATGGTTAGTGCATGTTGCCAAGCACATACTAGGTGCACAGTAAATGTTTGTCATGTGAATGAATACATGACTCCCACATGGCAGACTCTGTGCCACGTGCTTTATGTAGACATGTAAGTTTATAAACAGTATCTCACATTTTTCTCATAATCAACCAGTCAACGTATTACATACCTACTATGTGCCATCTCTCTGCCAGGTGCTGGGGATTCATTGCCACAGATATTTCACCTGCCCCCATGAGAAAAGCATCATCCTCCTTTTTGAATTGATTAAAGTAAGTCTCTGAGAGACCAGATGACTCACCTATCATCATACCACTCACACTGGCAGTGCAGGGTGGGGCCCCGGTGCTGTAGGGGTCCCAACACTTTGCTCTTAGCTGGGCTGAACACTGCCTCCCTAAAACAACACTGCAGGCCCCGGCCCAGCCCCAGCCCCCATCCCGCACAGGTGTCATTGGAGAAGCCTGGTTCCAGCACCTCCACCTGTGGCTCCCATGCTGCCTGGGGCACAGGAGTGAGAAAGGGATGATAGCTTGGTGAGACTAAGAGCAAGTGTTGATTTACCTCAGCAGCTATTCATTACAGAGTGCCTTCCCTGTATTAGGATCTTGGGCTTTTGGAATAGACCAGTGACCAAAATGAGTAACGACGCCTCCCCTCATAAGAGTTTACTTTCTAATTGGTGGGGGGCGTGGGTGGGCAGTAAGCCATGAACATAATAAATAATATGTGGTAGGAAAAGAAAACTGCAAGCCAGTATCAGGGAGAACAGGAGTGCCAGAGTAGGACTGATGTGCTGGTGACACTGAAAACAGGGCAGACAGGATGGACCTCCCAGGGAAGATGTTTGCACAAAGACTTGAAGGGGCTGAGAGAGTGAGCCCTGTGGGTATTCTGGGGAAGGGTTTTCTAGCAGAGGGAATAGGCGGGTGCAAAATGCTGTAGGCAGGAGGAGTGTGCCGGTGTGTGCGAAGAGCAGGGAGGGCGGGGGGCTGGAGTGGAGTGAGCCAGGAGGTGAAAGAGTGGGCCGCCCGAATGGTGATGGGGTGAGTAGGCTGCAGACGACGCTTGTGCCCGATCTTCTAAGAGTGGTCTATTCTGGAGCAGAACGTGTGTGCGGTGAGGAAGCAGAACAAGCAGCCACAGAGCCAAGTACTCCCGCAGGTGCCGCTCAGCACGCCCTGTTTAAGGCGACCCCGCTGAGCCCACCACTCTCTAGGTCCTCTGGCTCGGCTCTCCAGGCAATCCCAGAACGTAGCTGACCTTTTCAAAAACATCACCACTTTCACTGGAGCCATGAAGAAGAACTGTTGCCAGGATTTGGTTGTCAGGCTGATGAGGTTTTCAAGTAGGAGCAGGATTCTTGGACAGAAAGCTCTGTCTGACGTTCTGGCCACCTCAACAACAAACCACCTAAGTCTGCAGTCCAGCACTCTTGCTGTAAGAAGGCAGGCGGGTGGTCAGTGGCAGCCATCACCAGGCCCTTCCCCTGCTCAGGGTGATGGCTGTGCCTCGGAGAAGTGCAGCCGGCCTCCAGGACAGGCCAGAGGGTCTCAGACCCCAGTGGGCAGAAACGTGGTCTTCTCTAAAAGTAGATCTGCTGGTACCCGCCTCACCCTCCAGCCCTCCCTTCTGAGGAAAACCTTCCCCCATTACCCTTGCTGGGAGGTAAAGGCTTCAGACCAGTGTGCGCTCTGCTTTGGACATGCGAGCCCCTCTGCCTGAACTGTGTCCCTCTTTTCCTTACCTAGTCAGTGCCTGCTCACCCTTCCACTCTCAGTTCAGTATTCCTTTTTTCGGGAGGCCTCCTAGGGATTTCTGAACTACGTCAAATGCCCATTTTGGCACCCGGGTAGCGTGTGTGCATCATTTGGTTGCACAGTGACAGACTCATTTGCATTTGTCTTTGTGATTATTTGAATAGTAATGATGTGTCCTGCTGGTTTCCGAGCTCCATGAGGACTGAGGGGCCTCCTGACTTGTTCTGCTGGCCATTCATCTCCAGGCCTAGCCCAGTGGCTACCATGTGTTGGGCATTCAGCAGTTATTTGTTGGAATAAATGAATGGGTGGGAGAATTTTCAGGGCAGCTTGTTAAAAAAAAAGAGACATCATTGATCAGTCATGACTTTAGACAAGACTTAGCCTAATAGTTCTTCTCACCCCTGTATTCTAGGCAGACACCACCAACATGTAGGAGTTGGTGGAAGAGTTGAGACCTGTTTGTCAAAGGATGGCCACACAATGGTGCATATCGTTCCTTACCGTGCTGCAAGACACTTTATAGAAATGTCTTTTCTCGTACTTGAATTGTTCACAGTGGTGGCCATTTTGAACCTTTCCTCTGAATTTCTTCACCGCATTCTAGTCCAGATCCCCTCCAGTTTGGGGGGGGGGGGGTTCTTCCTGACTACGATGACACGGAGTTTCCAGATGTGGTAGAGATTACTTGTTATGAAGACAGCCTTTCCATTCCATCTCTGAAGACTTCTGAGTGTCTCATAAATCAGATTGCCTGGAAATACCTCAACTCCTGTTAAACATCTGTCAGGAGAGCCAGGGAAGGTGATAGGAAATGAATTTAAAAATTCCAACTATGCTTAACAACAAAAGAATCTTTATGACACACTTCAGATGTTCCCATTTGGGTTGGTTCTGGGCTGATACAGTACGAAGGTAAGAGAGCAGTACAGATTACATTTCTTTTACTTGTTGCATTAAAAAACAACAAAAAAACAACCCAAAGGATTAATCACAGTTTGTTAATGAACAGACAAAGCTATTCAACTTTTCTTCCCACCCATATACCTCCAATGGATACGTTTATCCCACCTCTTTCTTAAAATGTCTGGCTTCTAGATTTTTGCAATTTTGGGAGAGGGTCTCAGTTGGGAATGAGTTAAGTTTTTTATTTTATTTTTTTAATTTTTGTTCTTTCTCTAGGAGAAGTAGTTTTAAAAACATATTATTAAAAATGACCACCTTTCCTTCTTTAATGTCTTGGACCCAATTCCCCAAATTCTTTTCCTCCACTGTTGAAGAAAGGACTGACATCAAAATCATTCTAAAATCACTAAATGTTCCTGTCGCTGAAGGGTTTCTGAGCAAAGTTTAAAACTAAATCTCATTCCTTAAGGCTTATTTTCAAATTTTCCCCTGTGTGCTGAAGTAGTGATATGCACATGCTTGATGAAAATGTCTTTTTAAAACAAGGGCCTGGCACTATTGTTGAGTTAAAATTAGAGCGAGCTTATTTCTCAGAACCGGTTGTAATACTCTTGTAATCAGAGATAAATTGTGCTTGGTTTCCTTTTTCCCTTTCCTACCAGTTCTGGCCATCACTTTTGGCTGCTGAGAAACGCACTGGTCAGCTGGCAGCAGGAAAGTGTTAAGACCAGGAGACAGCCCACTGGTTCTCTGTGTTTTTCCCCAGAGTTTGCAACGAACAAACCTATGTCCAGGTCACTGTTTTGGAGGCTGTGGTGTAATCTATTTGAGCAGAGTCTCCTCCTCCCCTGTGATGTCATAGGGCTGTCTCCAAGCATTGTCCCAACAGGTGTGGCCAAGAATGGGAGAAGGCAGGGCTGACCCAGGAGAGCTGGGTGTGAGGATGGGATCCTAGTCAGAATGGGATCTTGGCAGAGGTAGAGCCATCCTGTCAGGGACAGTGGGAAGCACCTGAGCGGGATGGCTGGTCTGGGGCCTTTCTTTGCCCGTGTTCGTCTTTGTGAGGCCACACAAGGTTGTGCTTCCTATCTACACCTCCATTGCATTGTATGCAGATGACTTTAATTACCCTTTCTGGTTCAGGAGGGGAGCACAATTAAACAGCAGTGGAGGAGCTCCATGAATAGGGTTCCCATAGCCTCATGTTGTGTTTGGATGAGCTCCAGAAAAGCTTGATTTGATCCCAGCATTGTAATGTATCGCAGACTTGCCCCCGGATGGAATTGTCGAAATGCAAATGCATTGGTTTTCACTGCAGACTCACTGTGGGTTAAGCTTTTCAGGTCCCACTGGTAGAATCTAGCCACATCTCCATTTATCATTGACTTAAATGCAAAGCGTATTTACACTATGTTGTAGAGAGCCCCCACTGAAAAAAGAAATAACTCAGATCTCTCCTCAGCAGGCCAAGGGCAGGGCATTCTCATGGAGGTAAAGCTCTGTGGTACTGAAAGCAGTTTCCTCTTAGTGTCCAAGTAATTGGTCAGGACACTTGGTCTGCTATCTTACCCTGGGGACATCCCTTACTCTAGGCTGTGGAGGCAAATTGTTTTCTCTGTGTTTCCATGTTTTTCAAATCCCTTTGGAAATGCATCTTCCCAGAGCATCAAGTTGATTCTGATGAACTACTTTCTGAGTCTCACTTGAACAGGAAAATTCAATGATTGCCGAATTGTTGTTTTAAAAACCACTTTAGTTTTCTTTCTTAAACATTCATGGAGCACCTTTGGTACAACTGAGTTGGGCACTCTTGGGCCATAGAAGGAGGTATTGACTTTGTCCTTGAGCCTTGGGTTTTTATCACTTCTACCTGGCTCATGAAACAGGTAATAAGGAAAATTGCTATTTTGGGGCACAGAGATGTTACCAACATTTAAAAATCTCTGCTTTCTGGAGGAGGGGTCAGGGTATGATGCTTCCTACAGAAGTAAGTATTCCTATTAACTTTATGTTTGGCAAGCCATAGCCTATCTTTTGTGATAAATGCCTGTCTAACCATGATACTGTCTCTTAAGATTTCAAGGATCCTAGTGTAAATATTGCTAGTTTTAGAAATGCTTATTCTTTCCTTTTCAAATGTACTGTTTTAAGAAGAAAAGCTTGAAAAGACCTACTTTACCATTCTGTAGCCCTGCTTTTAGAAACACCAAAAAGGAGAGTTGGGTCTGACTTTTAAGTTCTAGAGCGATTTGTCAACTTTGCTTCAGTGCTTTGAAGCCCCCCGCAGTACCTAGCAGTTGGCAGAGCGCTTCAGAATAACAGGCTTAGCTGAAGGTGACCAAACCAGAATCGCGTACCAATGCCAAGATTGCGCGCTCGCGCTCACTCGCGCGCTTGCTCGCTCTCTCGCTCTCTTGCTCTCTCTCTCTCTCTCTCTCTCTCCCTCCTTTTATTCAAATTTCACATCTGGGCTCTATTTTTAAACATTTATTCTTTAAGTGATAACGCATGTTTTACCAAGCCTCTTATTGGATTAGACATATTTGAAATCCCCTCAACTTTAACCTGTTCATGACTGCCTCCAGGAACATTCTGGTCCCCATCTAAACGGAGCATATGGGGGAAATTTCCCAAGATGTCGGCCACCAGAGCCATTAGACTTTGGGAAGGGCGGGACACAGCTGTTGCACCGGTAGATTTGGGGGCAATCTTAGGCTGATGTTCCTTCAAGGAGACAAGGGTGGGTACATTATATACAGTGATCTTGGCTCCTCATGATAATTTTTCTACTCACATTTTAGAGTGGGAGGAGCTGACAATTTTTGAACTCTTACTGTGTACCTACCCCTGGGCTGGGGATGTTAAATACATTATGTCAGTCATCGCTGCTCAGCAAACCAGGTGGTGTTAATCCCATTTCCGAGATGGGGAAACAAAGGCCTTCAGAACTGGGTGAGGATGCCACAGCTCTTGCAGAGTCTCCCTCCCAAGCTTGTCCATGCTCTTCCCAGCAGACACCCCAAGTTGGTGCAACGCCTTGCTTAGGTCATAGCCCTCACGAAAGGGAGCTAAAACGGAGCATAAAAGGAAGGCTTTATTCTGTGACCCAGAGTACTCCTCCCAGCCCCTCCCCACGGCCTCAGTGGCTCCTGCCATGACCCGAGGTCACATGTGCGGCTGAGGAGAGCCCCTTATCTCTTCCTGTATCACCAGGCATCTGCTGCTGCCAAGGCAGAGAAGAGGCTGTGGGCTTGGTCACGTGGGCTGCATTTTCTGTGTTCCAGCATGAAATGTTGGCACTCGCCTTTTGTAGCCTGTGTAGTTCATTTTCAAGATACTACTCCTTGAAAGCCTTTCCCCCCTTTAGTTTTCCATTTTCTGCTTCGTCATTTAACATACAAAAACAGGTTTCTCCTGCTTCCCTTCTCTCTCTCCCTCCTTTCCTTCCTCTCATCATATAATTAAAAGTCCTTTCAGGCTGTCTTCACCTTATCATTTCAGATGAATTGAAAAAGGATCTGACTTCCTGCTCTTGTGTCTTCCTGATGCTAAATTTCAAAATGAAAGCGAAGTCCTTTGCCCTCCCTTTCCACTTGCTCCCGCCCCTGGAATACCCGTTCAGATCCGACTGACTGTGTCATGGATGAGCACTGCTGCAAACCGAGTTGCCCTTTCCTGGCTTCACAATTTCCTCTTTCTTGGCTTTTTAACATAATTTAGCAGGAAAAAGGTTTTTCACCCTCCTCCCTCATGATTTTGGAGAGACAGTTATCAAACACAAATTTTTTTTTTTTATTTTCAAAATAAATTACTTAGTAAAAAGAAATTTCACATATTGAATTCTTCCATTTGCCACAAGAACCACCTGACAACACAAAGTATTTCACCCCTGAAGAGGGTGGTGGCAGCACCACCTCCCACTGCAGAATGACTGCCCGCTTTTCCAGAGCTAACACGGCCGTGCTTCATCGACACAGGCACGTGCGGAAAGCTTGTCAGCAGCTTTGGCCAGGGCCACGAGGTGAAAAAGAAAGCCTGTTCTAATTAGTTAATGTCAGCTCGGTTACCATCTTTAGGATGGACGCACAAAACTTGGCCATTGCTTCATTAAACCTATGCAAACTGCAGAATTCCTTAGCTCTCAGTCATAGTTTCTGCTCAATGTCTCAAAGGTGGGCTCAGTCCCGTCTGACCCTTCTCAGGGCTTGTGGCCGGCGCTTGCCATCAAAGCCTGGAACGTCATCCTAGGAATAACCCCGGTAGCCTTTGGATGCATAGTGGACAGTGCACAAGTAGTAAAATCCTGGCAGGAACACCAGGATGCTAAAGATCAGGACGGAAACTACCTGCTCTGCCCCCCCCCCCCCCCCCCCCCCCCCCCCCCCCCCCCCCCCCCCCCCACCCCACCCCACCCCGCTTTGCTGGTGTAGCCCGCCTATGCTAATGAGAAAGGCACCCATCAGAAACAGCACTGCAGCAAGCACAGTGGCCTTCCATGGGATCTTAGGAGGGCTTTCCTTAAACCGAAGGTCAGTGTAGCCATCATCTGTGCCGGCGAGCCTTGAGTACTTCACTTTACCACTGGGGATTCCAGTAGCCAGGTTGGTCCGAGACGGCATCATAACACACTGATACAGCTGCAGTAAAAGCGCCATGCTGGGCTGCCCGTGCCCTGACAGGCGCATTCCCGGTGGGCAGCAGAGATGCCTGAGTCCTCATGGCACAGATACAGAACTTGACGTTTCTGGGAGTTGATCTTGATTCTGACTTAGCTCCACGTTCTTTTCAGGAAGATGCCACTTTCTTCTTTCATTCTCTGTGACACCCTAATGGAAGAGTAAAAGTGCCAGAATCTCCCATGTTTAATGTTTTAAAAAGTTTTTAACCCGTAATAATGAATTATATTAAAAAGTAATAAAGGCTTAATTCTGTAACCATCCTTATTATGCAGATGATACTTTTCCATAGTTGAAAGCACAAAAAATCCATGTTTTATCATAAAAGTAATATATGTTCATTATAGAAACTTAGAAAAATATAAATACAAAGCTAAAAATCACTCATAATCCCACCACTCAGAAATAACCGTCCTTAAGATTTATACTTTCTGCATTCCGTTGCCTGCATACATATTTGAACAAAGACATGATGACATACTATATAATAAAGTTTTTTAGCTTTATAAATATTTTATATTGTGTGCATTTTCCCATGTCCTTAAAATTCTTCAAAGATACATATCTTGGTTGTATGATTTCCATAATTGACATATGAATTGTATCATTCTTCTATTGTTGTGATTTCAATTCATTTTCAGTTTTTCTCTTTTATAGTCACACATGATGAACATCTCAGTACATAAATCTTGTTTTTTTCTGTTATTTTTCCTTAAGATGAATGCCCCAAAGTTGAAATATTGGAGTTATGGGCATGGTAAGGGTTTTAGGGAATTAAGAAATAGCTCTCTCCTACAAATATGTAATTTTTTACATAAATGTCATCTATTTGTGTTATGTTTGTCAAAGCTATAGTCTGATAACATGCCGCTCATAAATTGGGGCAGAACATTACAATAGGTAATGCATACAGTAAGTAGAATAAGAGGCCACGGAGGATTTTTAGAACCTTTCAGGGAATAGGCATGGGGAGAAGTGCGCAGTTCATTCCGCAGATCTTTGTAGAGCGTATCCTGCATGCCATATACTGTTCGGCACATCAAAATCCGTGCCTCAGGGGAGCTTGTGTTCTGTGGGGGACAAACAGGAAACACAGGCATCAAACAATACGGCATGATAAATGGCAATGAATGCTGTGGGGAAAAGTAAGTATGATGTTCTGGGAGGTGTCCAACAGGTGATTTTGAATAGGGTGCACCAGTTACCAGGCAGAAAACCGGGTCCTGCTGCCCGCCACCCATATGCCAATTTCAAGGGCAGGGCCGTGGTGAAAAGGAAAGGAGTCTTTATTTACAAGCTGTATAATTTCTAACCACCCAAAGAAAAGTAATCCTGCCATCCTCTTCCAGATCAAACAAGTCTCAGACCGCACCCAGAGTTCCCGCTCCCGTTTAACAGTGCCGTCCTTTGAGGAATGCAGGTGGCTGCAGTACCATCCTCCTGTGGATCCCTCTTGCCGCTGGGCCCTAGGCGTCAGACGCCCCATCTGATCCGCCACACCTAGCTGCCCCGGCTGTCCCCCAAGATCCGAGATAGCAAGAGTGCTGAGTTTCCGTTTCTGGGCCCCTTCCTTTTAAATTCCCCACCTGTGCTTCGTGCACTGGAAAGGGTTCAACTTTCCAGCCATTCCCTGTCCTAGGCTGGCTGATTGACATCCTCCTCCTCTACGGCCACGCCCCAGGAGGGAGCAGGAGGGCCTTTTCCTCTGTCAGTCATATTCTTGTCAGAGGTGCGTGCTGCTGGGCAGGTGCTCCAGCCCATGGTGATTCGGGGTGGGGGGTGGGGGTGCAGGGGGTAAATGTGATCTCTGTCGTGCCTCTCCCCAGGAAACTTCCTCCTACCGGCCCCTCCCTTCCTGCTGGTAACATTCCCAGCACGCCTTCCTGAGAAAGGGGCGTGTGCAGAGAGTTGCAGGGAGGTAGGTAGTGAGCTATGTGGAGTACTGTGCAGGGAGAGAGTCCTCCGTGGGGACATACTGTAAGTCCCAGTCCCAAGTGCAGTTGCTGAGTTAACAAGGTGGGGGAGCCAGAACCCCACAATACCAATGTTTAGATGAGATTATTTTTTAAAATGCATACAGCAACCAAAACTCTCTTATCTTTGTCCTGATAGGCCTTTGGGAAATGCCTATTCAACACAGCCAGCAAATCTTTATTCTGATGATCTTTGACACAATCTGGGAATGGAATTGTGCAAAGAGATTACAAGTTCAGATTGAACAGAGAGGCTGTCATTGCAGAAAACAATAACAACCAACTGAACAAGATGGCAGCTCAGAAGGTTTCAAGCCAGGGTGGTTCTTACGCCTGGAAACCTCTGATTTACCCATCACCTCAAAGTGGTTTATTTCCTCTCTCTTATGGCCCCGCACTCCTAGAATCACAAACACAGCGCAGAAGCCAGCCAGAAATCTTACTTGTTTGGGCTACGTTGGGTGTTCCAAAGTTCCTTTGGGTGCCAGGCTACAAAACAGGTGTGTGGGTCTCAAGTCCAGGCACAGTTTCTGCTGTAAGTCTTCTTAGGTTTCGGGGCCCAGTACTCTCTGATATGTCTGACACAAACAGCCATCTTGAAAGTACGATGTTAAATGTTTAAACAAGACAAGGCAGCCTACCTTACCTCATCACACTGACAACCCTTGGGCACCTCATTTTGCTTCTCTCTCACAGGCTCAGTTTCCCCACCTATAAAGGAAAGGAAGTGAACTAACAGACCTGTAAGCTTGTAGTTTCCATAGTCAGAGATCATTTCAGCACATTCACAAATACAGTAAATTGGGCATTTGATCTACATCAAGAATTTTGAGGATGCTCAGGCAAACGGCAGTGTTTGCTTTCATGAAGCCTGCAGTTGAGTAGGGGAGATGCACTGTTCGATAGGATATTAACACAGGTATTATTTCTTGAAGAAATGATGTTCTGGGCACAGTGTTGTACTTTTGTTGCTTTACTGCAGTCCCCACAAAAACCCGAAGAGGTAGTACTATTATTGTCCCTACTGTGCAGTAGGGGAAACCAAAGTCACAGAACTGGTGAATGGTCAAGCCAAAATGCTCAGCGAATCTGCCTGTAGGGGTAGCACTCTTCACCCCTTTGTTTTTCCATTGCAAGGAAGTTGCCATCTTTTCCACCAGGGAGTATCTGAGAATTCTAAATTGCAAAGATGACAGGGAAGAAGGAAGGCTCTGAAGTTTGCTCATTTGGTTCACGTAATCCGAACTCCTCTCCACTTATTAGTATATAATGGTCAATTTACCTTCCTGTAGAATGAGTATGTTGTTTCCTACCTTACTCACAGAGAAGCATCATTATGGAGCATCTGCCCTGAGGGCTGCACACATATGCAGGATGTTGATCTCAGTTCTACAGGGCAAAGCCAGGGCTATCTGATTCTTCCCCACAAGGTAGCACTGTGCTTTGAGGAATGATGGTCCCAGGCTGTCTCTGGTGACAATCCATTGACACAAACCCGCTCCACATGACTTGTTCCCCTGACCAAAGAAGAAAGAACTTGAGTGGCAATGTTCATAAACAGGCTTCCCTCTTCTGCTTCTCTGGGAGCCAGACCCTGATTTATTCTTGAAGAAAAATAAATAGTGAAGAAGGTGCAAACATTGCCTTGAGAGAATCCAGTTCAGTGTGGGTTCAGAAATCTTCCTTCCAGGAAAGGAATGTCTGGACCTCCCAGGCCCAGTCTTGCTTGCCCAGGCTCCTGGGGGGTCTGCTGGGGCCAGGGTCTCTGAGGCTTCTCAGAAGAGGCTGGGCTTCTGGGGGAGCCTCTGTGTTCCTGAGCTTCCTAGTGATGCAATCCTTGGTGAGGCCAGGAAACAAAAGGCTGATATTTTGGAGGGGGAAGCGCCATCTCCAGGGGGCTATTTTTTATGGACCAAAGACATTTAAGTGTTGCTGATTTATCTTAATAGCAGATACTATGAGCAAAAGTCCCGGTTGCCTCTTGGTGCTTTTGGCAAGTATGGATGAGAGATGGAGTGGAGCAGACCCAATGAGGGCTGCCAGCCCGAAGTTCAGGAGTCTTCATCCTCCTCCCTCCAGATAATGTAATCTAGATTGGCTTCCAAAGCTTTCCAAGTTGCAGGTGGACACCCAGAGGCAAAGCGACATCCGTCCCCAGGTCCTCTGCTTCTAGAACAATTATTTTGGGCTCAAGAGGGGAATACCTCGGTAGTCAGTTTTTTTAAACTCCATTACCATGTTCTGGTTCTGAGGGTACTGTTTCTGTATAAAGAAACTTTCTTTTGAGACGTGAAGAGACCTCCTGCTTGCCGTACACGTGATCGAGTCTCAGAGGACACCTCCAGGCTGCTCGACATCTCTTCCTCTGTCAGGGCTGGAATGAGACCACGCTGAACCCAGGGCCTCAGAAGTTGGAATATAAATTAATGTCACAGCCATGTTCGGTGTTGTAACATTTGCTAATCCTTATTAGATACGGATACATTTGCATGGCTTAATTTGGCATGTTGACCTAGTTCTTTGGGGACTGGAAAGGAAATGCACAACTTTACTATAATTTTTCTTTTGTTTCTTTAGAATGGGACGTAATTTTTTATTGTTAGCTGGTGGAAACTTTGGTGAATCGTGGCCAACTGTGGCTCACCCCCACAGGAAGAAAGCATGAGACTTTAGCTGAGAACATATTCTTTGAAACAAACCAGAATATTTGATTTTTGAAATATCTTCCCATTTAAAAAACAAGCTGTCCAACAAATATTAATGTTCTGACCAAGACCAACAGAATTGAGGAAGTCGAAAGCTGGAATTTCTCTCTGAGGAAAATGTTAGAGTGATGTGTGATGCTTTAGTTTAGTAATAACCCCACAGAGCTTGGAAGCGTCTGTAAGGATGCAGGTACAGCCACAAGAATGCACCGAGCATCCTCCTCGCTCTGGTCTCCCTTCCTTTAAGGCGGAAGGAGTTAGGCGTTGGCTAGAAGTCGGGCATTCTGCATTCCTTTACCAAGTCACCCACGTATACGTGACCTCGGGCATATCCTGTCATTTTACATTGCTGGAGTTGAAAGCTATTGTCTTGTTCTTTATTCCTTTTTCTTTCCCCCAGCGTCTCAGATAGTTTGGTGGTCAGTCATGCTATTCAGTACTCACCTTTCGGGGACTTGAACCTTAACAAATTTGACAAGTCTGATCAGGTTAAGGGGTTATTAATCAGTTGTTCTGATAGCTGAAACATGAAGTGAGACCCTTGTTCTGTTCATAATTGCAGGTTTGTTTTAACAGATCTGTTTCGCAGATTTTTATGAGCGGGTATCCTCTTGAGTAAATTCACCATTACTTGTCAGTGAGGTTAGGGCAGGAGACTTCATCTCGGGAGTGGGTTTTCAGAACAGTGGTCACGTCAAACAGCCCGAGTCTGTCCTCCTGGCCACACCCAGTTTTCGGCTTCTGCTGAGAGCAGGGCCCAGAATTATCCCCACATCTCCTTATGAAATTCTGTTGAAAAATGTTAGTCCCTATGCACTGTGCACAAAAGCCAAATTACTTGTGGAATGTTCTGTGGAACTCTGGGAATCCAGATAGGGATCAAGGAAACAGCACCACATCTCCCCACCCCCCACTCTGTTAATTGATTTGTAGACTATTCTCTTTACCTTGAACCATCTGAAGTAAAGACTTAGATGTAACTTCTAATGGCTGTTTGTTGATTGATTTGTTTGTTGTTTTAATTATTATATATATTTCTCAAGCTCAGAGAATGCAAAGTTCTGGGAAGGGGCCTCTTTCTCTCTCCAGTTAAAGCAATGTTATCCTGATAGTTTGTCAGGATGTTAGGCTCTTCCTCAGAACTTTCACAGGGCAGAAGTGTAAATCAAAGGAAGAGCTTTGGAACAAACCAGGCAGAAGCCACATACTCATTCAGGGGTGGAGCTGGGAGATGCAGGCGGGTTTTTATTCGCGACACCGAGATCTTCATGGGCTTGGAAGCTCCCTCGTGCCTCAGAGAGGCACCCCTAAGGAAGACGGGAGGGAGCTTGAGAAGGAGGAAGAAGGAATCCTCTCCTGACTATTCTAGGGCAATGGCATGCTGGGAAGAGATAGAAGTATTGAGCCTTTTCTAAGTAAACTTGTACAGTGATTCCCAGCTTAGAATTCCAGAGGCTTCCTGCTGTGCCCCATAGAGGTGTAGATAGAGAAGCAAGGTTGCAAATTAGAGTTGAAAATAAAAGGAAAGAATTATAAAAATGATACAGATTATTAACTTCCAGTCTCTCTAATGTTTTTAGCTATCTCAAGGCAGAATCCTCAAAAACCTCAAAAAGTAAATGTGTCTTTACTTTCAAAATATAATAGTTACAGTAAGTGCCGCAGCGGTCCCTAGACCTGGCCACCTGGACGCGGCCCCCTGAGCTTCTTTCCCACTGTCACCAAATGCCGACTCCAGGGCCAGCCTTTCAACCTGCATCGTCAGGATCTCAGGGGAGGGACACCTCTGATTCACAGGCCGGCATTTGGGAGGCAGTGATCTACTGAAGGAGGTGAGCAGCCCCCCCAAGGTGGGAATCCTTGTGTCCCCAGATGCCTGTGCTCTCTTTACAGATAGCCTTGTAAATTCAGTTACTGTCAATGTAAAATAAATAGCAAGATTTGGGATGGCATCTGGCTGCAGTTGTGACCAGAAGAGGTGTCACTGGGGGCAGACATGGGCCTGGGTGGGAGTGCAGCTGAGCCTGCCAGCACAGGGCATGCAACCAGGCCTGGGCAGAGAGGCAGTTGGTCAACAGAGCCTGTCGCACACAAACAAGATCCAAGCCTGTTCCAGACACTCCAGGACGACAGAAAAGAGTCAGAAGCCACAGACTGAGACCAGGTACCTAGAGCCCTCGCCTTGATGTCCAGTGGCCTGCCGGTGCCCTTTGCACAGATGCAGGGATGCGGAATGACTTGCTGGTAGTTAAATAGCCATTACGTGGCTTAGCTTTGACCGTTTGACCCAGGCCTCCTGACCCCACTTCTAGTTTTCTTCACTCTCCAGGACACTTTAGTTATGGAAATTAATGAGGTACATTTTGAACCCAGCTGTAATGGACACTGTAGGTCCTAGGACCTGGTTGTGAAGGGCGGGATCATTGCCGGCAAAGGAAGCAGCAGAGTGGAGATGAGTGTGTGTACGCGGGATTGCAGACCGGCTGTCTTTGACAGGGTTTCTGTGGGGAAGCCAGGAGGAGTGGATCGTTCAGAAGGAAAGGGGGGAAGTCGGCCCTGCCTGCCAACTGACCTGTTTCTCCTGCACAAGACAGTAGGGAGCCACTGTGTATTCTTAAGGGAGAGTGTGATGTGCAAACAGTCAGCACGAAGCACACTGGAGCCAGCATTTTCTATTATTGATAAAATGGCTCCTGAGAGTAGATGGCTGGGTCACTTGGGCCCCTGCGAACTTGCCCTGAGGGTGAGGAGGCCTGGGCACCTCCCAGGGCCGGCTCTTGTTTTCTGCATCCCTAAGAGTAGTTGGTCAGTAATGATTCGGGTCTTTCATTAATGCACCCCACCCCGGCCACACCAAGGATTTTTAAAATAACAGCTTCCTGCAATTATGCCGTCTATGTGACATGGAAATTTAAAGTCTTTCCTCTGCAGCACCAATTTCAGACAGTGTCCTCAGGACCTGAGAGGTCTTTGGGCCATTAACCTTAAAATTCCAGAACTAAAGGGCTTATTTTGTTACCAGTTTCCAAGTCATGTCTGTTCCTAAATAATCATTATGGTGCATTATTCTTTTAATGGGTTATTTCCCAAAATGAGAGCAAGAGAGCCAGCACGCGGGAGCGAGCAGACAGGAGCAGGACGCAGGCGACCACTTGATTTTTGGGGACTGTTTTCTTATTTTGTAGAGTAGGACCTGGCCTGGAATGTCCCCAGGCATAGGCTGTTTCTGAGCCATAATTACGCTTTTTAACCCACTCCTTTATGTCTGGATCCTTAATGTCCAAGCTCCTATATAATTACCAAGTCCAGTGTGTGGGAATGAGACAAATATTTTTTGCATGACTTTAGCCTATACATTACTGCAAATGCCGTGTTATTACAAGATATTTCCTGAACTTGAAGCTGTACGATTAACTCTCTCAACTTGAAAAGACTCAGCAAAGAGATACTCCCCATCTTTGGCCCATGGTGCGAAACGGAGATGGACAATGACTGGATCCAGCTGAGAGCCCTGGACTCCCGGAGGAGGACTTGAACTTGGCACTGGTGTGTTGGTTCAGAGCCTGACAGGGACTTGGGAACCTTTCCTTTTCTATCCAGCTGTATCGCATAGCCTCAGCTGTGGCTCTCATTACAGTTGTGAAGTACTGCATTCTTCAGGATTTGAAAGGGGCCAGGTTTAGCTTGCAAGACTAGAGAGAGATTGGTGATGTTGATTTGTTCAGAGTAATCAGAATCTTAAAGGTCAAGCTGAAGTGAGAGAGGCTGTGGCCACAAGGCAGGACTCCATTTAATCCTGCACTGGTGAAGTCACCAAATAGAAGACAGCAGGAACCCAGGTCCCCCAAGGTCAGTCTCAGGAGTCTCTTCCTCTGAAGTAAAATGATTACAACACCGTTTCCTTCTAATCTGGCAAATAATCTCAGCATTTTTGTATAGAAAGCCAAGAAATCCTTTTCATTCTTTCATTTATTATTTCCTGTTATTTATTGAATATTCAGTTAATATACAAAGGCAGAAAGGAGAAAGGAAACTCCCTGAAATCCAAGCACCCAGCAATAACCATCAGTATTTAATATTTTGTGTTCGTCTTTCTCACAAATTTATGTATGTATGTATATATGTGTGTATGTATCTATACATGTTCATGCACACATATATTCATGTATATGTAGATATTTATATGTTATTTTATATGAACATGTTTTACCATCTGCTCCTTAACTCTATTCAGCTATATGTTGTGATACTCTTTCCTTCTAGTGAGTATAAATGTGCATCACTCCAACAGCTTGATGATTCCATTGAATGAAGAATGGATATTCAGTGATTTGTTAAACAAAATCCATATGTATGGACATTTTACTTACTTCTCATTAATTGCTACTGTGATCGACATCCCAGTGAATATCCTTTTATCTTTTTCATCCCTGTGTCCCTGTCCAGCTTTCTTTTTGGGAAGAGACTGTTGGACCTTGGGGCGTGCATATTTTGAACTTTAGTACATAGTGCTAAATTACCCTTGAAAAAGTATTCCACTTTACAGTCCTGCCACCAATGGGTGAAGGCACCTACAGAATAAGGAAGGTAACTTCCCATTTTCTTAGCTTTTCTGAATTTTACCTGCCTCCGGAACTTTACCTCTAAATGCCCAAAAGATAGATATGTTAAAAAGTTGCTGTAACATAAGCAATTGCCAAGATACTTTATTTGTTCCTTAAGATTAAGTAAAGCTAATCTTACTGTATTTTTTGATAAAGTTAATATAAAGAAAGGTCAAGGGGGAAAAGATACAGGGTACCAGCATTTCAGCTGGGCATTTGACACAACAAACTCATATTCATATATTTTTTTATTCATTTATATTTTTACCTGAGGAAGAAATAAAGACTGAATGGTGGTTTAGCTGAATGGATTTATACTTGATTGAACAATTCCATCCTGGGAAGGTTGATTGGGGAATCCTGTCACTTGTACTGGGCTCTGTCCTTCCAAAGTGTACACAGATTTTATTACAGTTGACCCTTGAACAATGCCAGGGGTTAAGACAGTCGAAAATTTGTATAACTTTTGACTCCCCCCAAAGCTAACTACAGTTGTCCCTCAGTATCTATGGCAAATGGGTCCCAGAAGTACCAAAACCTGAGGATGCTCAAATCCCTTATGTAAAATAGCGCAGAACAATGCACACAATCAGCCCTCTGCATCCCGGGATTCCCAGTCATGAACGGAAAGTACTGTTTTCCATCCGTGGTTGGTTGAAGCTGCAGATGTGAAACCTAAAGATACGGAGGAACGCCTGTGTACTTAACTGAAAAAAAACTGCAGATAAGAGGACCCATATGCTTCAAACCCATGTTGTTCAAGGGTCAACTCTATATATACAGCCTTTGACAGCACACTTTTGAAAGTGTGATTCCTCAAAGTTGGGAAGGTTAGCTAAAATAATGGAAGACATAATTGGAATAGAGAAATATCTCAGCAGGATGGAACCATAGACACAAATTTAGGTAGGATAAATCTATAAAGCAAATATTCAATAAGGAAAGGAATGAAGGTTATACTTAGAATTAAAATTCTGGGGTATGTGTGTGTATGTGTATGCATGTGTATGTCAGGGAAGCTAGCCACCAGGATATGAGTTTAATCAATTACAAATTAGCATATGAGTCATCATTGCATAGCAGATGCTAAAAAATCAATTCAATGTAGGAGTATATTAATTATTTTTAAATCTTGTGTTTAGCACAGGGAAGGGTACATGTAAAGATACACATTCGGACCCCGTTCAGGGAATTATTCCCGAACAGAAGCCATGACACACTGCAATGACCCCATATGTAATGGGGTACACAGAGGAGACTAGGAGGTAGAGAATGACCAGTCAAGAGGACAAAGAATGGTTAGGCTAGGTAAGCTAGAGATGATGGGCATAACTGTATTTAAATGTGTAAAAACCTGAGCACCCTCCAAAAGGTAGAATCAGGACAAGTGGACTGAAACTTTAGCTAAAAGCTCAAAATATGTCAGGTGTGGGGGCATCCCATTTAAACCATTTAGTACATTGTCTCATATAGTATTGAGTTTCCAAAGTGATATCGCTAGTGATAATGCATCCACCATGGTGGCTACACAGAGAATTCCCGTGTGGGGAAGAAGGTGGTACTAGATTCTTTTCACAAGCACATGCATAATGAATGCCTTTTACATGCCTGTTCACTCCCTTGGATGGCCCAGACTTTGAAAAATCCCCAAGTCTTCTGCAGCAAGGTAAAGCATCATGTTAACTGCTAACACTAGGGAGTCCTGCTACTGGTTTACCTATAAGCCCCACCTGCTAGGGCACAAAGGGAAGTGGGCTGGCTCTGTTTGCATCCCAGCACACCGGCCAGCTCATACGTCCCCCATCTCAGATGTTAATGTGCTAATGATGGACTTCCTGGCATTCTCAAATCTGCCCTGTCTGCACATTTTTTCCCCCACACAGCCTGCTTTTACTTGCTTTCTTCCCACTTTCACTTAAGTTCTTCTCTTCCTGAAAGCAGCTCCTACTTATGTTCTTTATATACACAATTTTTCTCACAACCAATAAGAAAATGTCCCTGCCCGAAGTGGACAAAAGGATTTAAAAGGAGGCTCACATATAGTGAAACAAAAATGGCCAATAAATGAATGAAAATGTTACCAAACAGAAAAACGGGGGTCTGCTGCTTGCACCTAAATGAGAGGCAGAGGCTTTGGTGAAAAAGAAAAGTTTTTATTTAAAAGCTACATAGTTTCTAAGCACCCAAAGAGAAATGATCCTACCACCCCCTATCCAACCAGACCAGTCTCAGGCTGCACCCAGATTTCTCTCTCCCTTTTAACACCACCATCCTTTGGGGAACGCAGGCAGCTGCACCACCACCATCCCAGCAGACCCCCCCCCCCCCCCCCCCCCCCCCCCCCCCCCCCCCCCCCCCCCCCCCCCCCCCCCCCCCCCCCCCCCCCGCCCCCAGGCATCAGAAACCCGAGCCACTCAGCTGCTCCTAGTCTCCTCAGCTGTACTTCCTGATCCCAGAGAGCAACAGTACGAGTTTCAGGTCTCCTTCCTTTTAAATTCCCCGCCTGTGCTTCGTGTGCGAAAGGGTTCAACTTTCCAGCCAATCCCTGTCCCACGCTGGGTGATTGGCATCCTCCTCTGCGGCCACGCCCCAGGAGGGAGCAGGAGAGTCTTTTCCTCTGTCAGTCACATCCTCTTCCGAGGTATGCCACCCCGCGGTGTATGCTCCTCTAGGAGCAGGAGGAGATCCTCCCTGTGCCTCACCCATTTCATTTGCAGTCGCCCCGGGCAACTTCCTCCTATGGGCCTTTCCTTCATGCAGGTGACAAAAGGATGCTCAGCCTCATTTATAATTAGGGAAACATGAATGGGATGCAGTTTTCCATGTATCAGATTTTTAAAGATTAAAGAATTGGAATAGAGTCTATGTTGGCACAGTTTAAGAAAAGAGACACAGGCTGGAAGTTAACCAACATTTTTGAAGGGAAATCTGATGATATCTTTCAAAGCCTAAATACGTATACTGTATTCTAGGGCTGTCTACCAAATTTCTCTTTTCTTAGCACATTATAGAAACAGTTATTGTGTGTTTAAGCCTTCGTCCTTGTTGAGAACAAGCACATGAGGACAGGCTAAACTGTTCCTTTGGAAAAGTATTCTTTGAAGCATTGTTTGAATAATGAGAGACTGGAAATGACCCAAATGTGCATCATTCACGTACTCATTCATTCATTTATTCATTCATTCAACAAACATTTCCTGTGTGCTGGGCAGTGTTTTAGGTGCTTGGTATACATCTTTAAACAAAATAAAGATTCCTGCCTACTATTTTAATACATCAGTAGAGGATTGGTAAGCAAAGAGAGTACATGCAAAGAGGAATAGTATGAATATGCATCCATTAAAAACTAAGTGGCTGGACAGGGTCTTGACATGGAAGGGTGGCCACGACAAATTGGACATTTTATTTTTAAAGGGTATGTGCATGTGTCTGTGCTTGCATTATGCATAACATTTTTCTGAGAAACTGACAGAAAACTCTACCAGTGGAAGTAGATGTTGGGGTAGTGGGAGAGGGACTGTTACTTTTCTTCTTTTGTACTAAAAGTCTTTTGTACTACTTAAGTTTTCATAGCTAGCATGTCTGCTTTATATAATAAAAAAAACTTATAGATGTTATATTAAAAAAGAAGAAATCATGAAGCTAGGTCAGTAGCTCCACTAGAGAACTAAGGCTCATATCTCAAAGAAAATGGAAAATTCCTTTACCTATCTGTAGGCATTGAGATCAAAATGATTAGGTGTTTGATGCTGTTCAGACTGCAAGAATGGAAATTAATACCATAGTACTTTGGAATGCAACAAGAAAGACATGCCGTGGGCCTGTGGTATTGCTGCTCGTGGGCATGGTGGGCTTGTCTGCACATGCAAATCAAATGGGAAGACAGCCAGGGGCAGGGGCGGGGCCTGGGACCAGCAGTCACGTATTCTGGGGCTTTCTCCTGGATTTGTGACTAACCTACCTCTTGGAGCTTTAATCTCTCCTTCTGGAAAGTAGTAAACTTGGATTCATTGATTTAAGGTGTGGCCTAGCCACTACCATTGCATGAATCTGGATTATTCTGGCGTCTTCCTGTGTAGGAGGGAGATCTGAGATGGGTCCTGAAATTCTCAAGTCTTTGAGAAAATCACCTCAACTTTCCAGTTACCTACCTTCTCCTAGTGCTGTGAAGAAGCACGTTTTGTACTTTAATTAATCTGTTTTGTGTAAATTCTAGTTTAAATACATTTGGATTTTTGCCAACTGCAAGGTTATATAGAAAGTCAGGCTTTTTGGATTCTACCTTAACACATGACCAAGATAAATTGATTTTCAGTATGTATCCATTTGATTAGTTTAATCTGATGTGTGGGGAAGAAAAAAAAAATAGCACGATTCAACACACTGGGCATTTCCAGATGAAATTAGAACAGTTTTGACCTTTTGAAAATTAGATTTCTGTCAGATCCACAAACCCAGAGATTCCACAGTGTCTTCTTTTGGGTTAAGTTTCGCACGAGAAGAGGTGATGGTGACAAGTGAGTTTTCAGTTTTACGTGCTGGGGGAGTACAGCTTGGAGGAGCACGGGAGGGGACCTGCAAGTGCTAAGTCTGTCTTGTATGTGTGTGTGTGTCTGGGAGAGTCCCCGGAGACCTTCTATCCGGAATGGGACGCGTGACTCTTCTTTGTAGAGTAAACCTGTCCTAGCAGGGTGAGTTCAGCATTTCCCACGTAAAGCTAGTGAGGGCGCTGACATCTAACTGGGGATGATAGCCCTGCAGGCGACCCAAGGGGAAGATAAAAGGCCAGAGGGAGTGTGTCATAGATTTGGTATTTGGGACACTCCACTGCCCTCCCTTCCCATTTGTTTTTCTACTGATTGGAAAACTGCTAATGAGTGTGTTTACATTTTCTCCAGTTGTTTTACCCGAGTGTGAAAGCAGCTGAGGAGAGGGGTTTGTTCTCTGTCCAAGGCCCTGGCGGCCGCCCCTCCCGTCTTCCTCTCCCTCGCCAGCTGCCAGGCCCCCTCCACCCTGCCAAACCTCCCCTCCTGGTCTCACCACCCCACTCCCCAGGGTCCTGGCTCTCCAGCTCAGCCAGCAGCCCCACCACATGTTGCGCCTTGCTCCCACCCTCCCTTTCTTCCCCGTTTTGTTGTCATTTGTTTTGTTTTGAAGGAGGTGAGGTGCAGAGAAGTCTAGGGGTTATATCCTTCTGCTCAATTTTCGGAACTGGGAGCAGGCCCACAGTTCAGTTGCTCCCAGGGCTGTGCTAAGGTCGAAAGCCCCCACAGGAGACCCGCCTTCTCCCCTGGGACAGTTCTTGGGGACGCATTCATTCTCTCCGTGCTGCTCTGAATTTCTGGTCTCCGCATCTGCAGTTCAGTCCACTGTCCGTCATTTACTTAGCACTTTGCTTCTGATGAGGCTGTCTCAAACTTCAAGTCGTTTTGGGAACCACCTGCACAGTGTTTTTCATGCCCTGTGACACAATTTCTATGAATTCTCTGATGCGCTTGTTATAATTTACTCGAATACATTTTAATGTAAATCCGTAACTATTAAAAGTCCGTTGACTCCCAGTAAATTATCTTCCTTACTAGGTCGGTAGATACTTTTCTCAGCCCTTACTGTGTAAGACCCCCCTCTGTCCTGGGGTGCAAATGAGTCCCTCCATCTCTGAGTCTCCTTAGAATAGCCATTCACACTGTCAGTTTCCAATCTATTGGTCGATTCTGTTAGGCCATACATACCCTGAGGGGTTTGTGTGTTTTTGATTCAATAATTGGGATGATTTGGTGATGCCAATTCCGCCTAGGCTGCAGATAATGAATGTTGGTAGAATGTATGAATTAAGCAGATGGAGAACTTTACCACCCTTGTCAGCACAGTTTCGGACTGAATTCTAGTGCCTGCAAATCGCTTCTCTTTTTTCTTTCTCAACACCTCTGTTTTCTTTTTTCCTTCCTTCCCTCTCTTCCTTTCTCCCCCCCCCCCCCCCCGCTTTTTTTTTAGTTAAAATATTGGGATTTGATTTTGCAGCTCCCTTTCTGAAGAAAGTCATGATAGACCATGCACAGAACACGTCCTTAGTCATTAGGAAAGTCTGGCATTTTTGCAGAGACCCTCTATTGACTCTCTGAGTCGAAACAGTTTAGACTCCACATAAAATATGCATTGTTTACCCAGGCTCTTCATGCTCTGCATACTGTTAGAGTCCTTGAAGAGCTTGTCAGTGACAAGTAAGATAAATGAATGAAGAGGACTTTACAAGTGTTTAAAAGCTAAGTATAGCATGTGCTGCCCACTACTTCATTAAACAGACCTGAGCTTAACTAAGTAACTTTGTGGTAGAAACTTCTAGGGCCTTCCCCTTCCCCCAGACCCCCACCGCCCTCCAAGGGAGGTGCTCAGGATGTTAGAAATTCCTTGGTTGTCTGCAGTTGCTAATGTGTTAGCCTAGGTTTGAAACTGTCTTGTTGGTTGAAGCATTAAAAATGAATGTGGGTAGACAGTGACTTTTGAGCTTATGTTGGCATAGGTCACCACAGTCCACTCCCGGGGGCTCGATCAAGATTTTGTAATGTGTCTGAGTCCCATCCTTTTCACAGAGAACTTTAAAGTCAAAATGAGCTGCTTCCTCTCTCAGCTCTGACTGGGGTCAGCGTCCAGAATGGCGGGGCCCATTTCCAGATCAATCTTAATTGTTTTAATGAGTTCAGTTCTGAGTGGTAGGGTACAGTGGTTATATAGGAAGCTTTGGAATTATAGTCCCAGATTTGCTGCTGGAGTGATCTGAGGTAAGTGTCTTAGTCTCCTCTCTCTAAGACTCAGTTTCTTCATCCCTGAAGTGGGTATAATAGCAGCCTCTGACAGGGCTGATGTTTAGGTCATATCTATTTGAGTCATGCTTGGTTCTTAGGAGTTTCTGCCCCTGTCACAGCAACTATTAAAGATTTGAATACAGGCCCATCTAGCCTACATCACAGGGTTGGTGTGACTGACTCAGTGAGATAGCAGGAGCTAAGTGCTGTCTGTACTGGGCAGGCGTTGCTTGTCACCGTGATGTTTGCAGGCTGCTCCATCTGGCAGTGCCAGTCTTCTTTCTGCTACTGTTTAGGATCCTAATCTCCACCTTATCTGTGGAACTCTTTCTGTCTGAACAGTTGCCCCGCCGTGGGTTGCATTGACTGGTAGAAGGACAGAGGTGGTGATGCTCCAGGCTCCCATCATTGTCCATAACCCTTTGGGGAATTCGTCAAGTACCTAGTGCGGCAGCAGGAAGTTGTTTGCCAGAATAAGTTTCCTCATCTTATTTTATAAGAAAAGAAAAGAAGAGAAATGAGGATTAAGAACGGTAGACTAGCATCTACCCACGTGGAGTTCGGTTTGTGCTAAAGAAATTCTTTTCCTGCCTCTCACATTTACAGACACGGGAACAGACGCTCATGGAAAAGGGATTCAGTGTGAGTCTCAGAGCGAGTATGTGGCAGGAAAACATCAGTGTCAGGCCCATGTTACCTCCTCAAGGAAGGTGAGAGACCTCCTCCTTAGGTGATGAGCAGTCTTAACAGCCGAGCCCGGAGAACCCTGGTAGTCAAAGGAATGTTAGTCCTATACAGAAGTTAGGCACCCGCTTGTTAATCACTCAACAAGGGTCTTAGCTAGATGTCCACAAAAACAAGAGGCAATAATTTGGAACGGGTGGTTATTTTGGGGAGGTGGTCCCAAGAAACATGGTGAGAAAACAGATAAGTGAGACAGGGAAAAAAGGTGAATAAAAGTGCATTATGGGTAATTTTTTGATACAACAACATGGGCTGCACCCTGCTGAGGGTCTCCTTTGAGGTTGTGGAACACGCCATAATGCTGTCACACGATGGTGCCAGGATGCTGGGTATTCGTTCATCACCCTCCTCCCTCATAGACTGAGAGCTAACCCGAGGGCATGAACTCCCCAACATTCCTGGTCTGCCCCGTTCTACCCTGGCCAAGCCTGCACCTGAGGCCGGCGGGAACCTCAAGGCAGGGAGAGGTGCAGAGGCTTGCGATGGGAAGATAGCAGCATGTCTGAGATTGTCGATTCAAGCCACAGGTGATTTCCAGGAGGACAAGAGAACGCGTAGGGGGCACTGACATTCTCTATAGCAATTAAAATAAACTAAGGGTACATAAGGAGTAGGTACAGAAATAGCAGCCAAACCCTCCATGGGGACCTACTAATTTTCTGTCTATAAATAAGGAGCGAGGGAGGGAGAGTTTCATGAATGTTCTGTTGGTCTGTAGGACTGATCAGCTGATTGAGTTGGGGGAGATCAGGCCAGCTCTCGAGGAAGGACTAATGCAATCGCCATGGATTGTGTAGATATTTGCAAAAACATAGATGTCAAGACACTGGCCCATTTCCCCCCAAATGTCATCGTTTCACATGTCTAAGCATATGGCTCTGGCTGTCTTAAATGCCTCCCAAAATGTCTCAAGTTGATAAGGTCTTCTGAGAACTAAGAAAGTGAATTATCATCTCCAATATGTTTTCTGCTGCCCTTATATCCAATAAAGGAATGAGGAAAGCAGTGCACACGCACACGCACGCACACGTATACCCTCCCTCTCGCCTTGGCTTCCAGTTCCTTATATAGACCTGTTTTTCCTCTCAAGGATATTAGCGGGTGCATTTACTGAGGAATGCCCCCAGCCCCCTTTGCCTCATACCCATATCCACACCAACTTTCACATCCTAGTTCATTGGTCAGCTCACCCCATGGGGCTTTATTTGATGCCTCTGCCCTCAGCTAGAGGGGATTTCTCCTGCTTCTGGACATTCACGTAAACCAGTCTCTTCTCCCCTGTTCTCCTTCCCGTCTTGTATTACAGTCAGTCTTCTGATTCCTCATGTCTTATTTAATCTTTGTCTGTCTCCTGCCTCTGGCCTGAGACCTCCCCTTTCATTTTACTGCCATAGGACCCTGAAGGTAGAAACCTGGCTTGGAGTCCTGGTCTTCGGCTTACTAGTTGAGCAGTCAGGGGCTTGGTTGTTTCATCTGTGGAAAGAGACACTTAATAGCAGCCGTCTCTGCTGTTCATGGGAGCAGGGAGAGCAGGGTGAACGGACTCTGCAAAGGGAGGGGTCCTTGAAGGCATTGGTTAAATGCTTAGCCCGGCCCAGAATGGCACTTGTCTCTGTGGCTGCAGAAGTCTGGCAAGTGTTGAATGAATTTCTGTGTAGTGTCCACAGTAGAAGCCTGTCCATCATGGAGTTGTATTTTCTCCCACTAAGTGCCCCGATGCCACATCTCCATGATCCTCCCGCTTTGCTTTGTCTTTCAAGGCTGACTTCAACATCGGAACCCAAACCCCCCTGGATTGTGAGTCATCGTGTGTGGGCCTTGGTGGATGTTCAGGAAATCTCTGCCCTCACTGTCCACTTGTTGTGTGGTTTCTCCATCTTTTACTCAGAGACAAGAACTGTTGACCTTACTCTGGTTTGGCAGAAATAAGACCAATAGAATAATTCTGGCCTATTTTGAATTTTCCTGGCAGGAAAGAGGAAGAAAAGAAAACCTGATAGAATAAAGTGTAATTGCTATTGTATGGTATTATCTCTATATCCCATAGCAACAAATCTTATTATTCTATTTTTTTTTCCTTATTTAAACCACATTCATGAAGGTTTTATTGTTAACTTGATCCAGATGACTGATCAAAGCATAGTTCATTATTGCCACCTTGCTAAAATATTTTTAAAGCCAGTTTTAATATTATACTTTTATAGCTACATATTGCCATTAAACTATTGAGTCTATTACTAGTCAATGAGAGATTTTCATTTTGTTTCAAGAGCTCCTTGGATAAACTCTTCAGAAATGTCAGGAGAGATGGACTCTCTGTCACCTTTTCACAGATGGTGTTCATCAGGGATTTTAGTTAGTGGAGAAAATTTCAGTTTTCCGTAGTTGACTTTTGGTGCTAACAAAAGTAGTCTAAAGTGTCCTGCTCTTCTAAAGGCTAGGGGATAGTGAAGAAATGAACCCCATGACACCCCGATCCCCCTTATTCTTAATGAGGCATGTAACCAGGGACATGTCGATGATCTCACTGCATCCGTTTTTACTAAAGAATGGACTGTTTTTCGAAGAAGACTAATTTGACTTTCTGAGCAGCTCCAAAACTGTCCGTTCACCGTGCTCTCCCTGCTCCCATTAACAGCCACCACCAAAACCAAACACACAGCAGGAGACGTCAGACTGTCACATGGAGAGGTACCTACTCAGCTGGCTCATCACAGATGCTAATTGTGTATTTTCTCTTTCATCTCGTCCCATTCATTTCTTTATCCGTTTATGTATTTATTCTACACACATTTACTTACTACGTCTACACCGGACTCTGTAGCAGGGGACAAGTCCCAGGGTGGTTCAGACACACTGCTTCCCTCAGCAGGCGTTTCAGCGTAGTGGTGGGAAAGGCCAAAACCACATGGAGTGGGTGACGATTTACCGAGGTGAGCGCTGTGGCGGGTGGAGACTGCGAGTGGGCACGGAATTCTGCGGAAGGCGGTGTGGAAACAGCACTTAGCCCTTCTGAGGCAGGCTTAGGGAAGGCCATTCCGAAGCGATGGTATTGAAGCCGAGACCAGAAAAACTACTGAGTGTAACTCAGGTGAAGGCAGAGGATGCAGGGCACCCAGGGACAGCATGGCCCAGAGCTGGGGAGAGCGGGGATGAGAAGTGAGGCCGGGAGGTGAACAGCGGTTACCTCCGCAGAGCCTGTAAGCTGTGGCGAAGCCAGGGCTCTGTTCCTAAGGGCAGTGGAGAGCCTCTGAGCAGCCTGAGGCCAGGGAGTCACTGGGTCTGATGGGACTCTGGCTACAGATTAGGCTCAGTGGCAGGCGAGTTGTTAGGAGCCTGTTGCCCTAGAGAAATACGGGGGTCCCTGGAAGAAGAAGGAAGCAGAAAATGAAATCCAATTAGATTTGCCTCAGCAGTCATGACATAATACAGTAGAATGAACACAATGCAGTTCGCCAGAGGTGAACATGTCAGGTCAACCATTTGGTAGACACTGAAAAGGAAATAAAAATGGGCTTCAGTGAATTGCTAAATGAGCCCACAAGTTCCCGAGTGCGTTGCTGTGGAAGGCTGTTTCTCTCCCCGTCTATATGAGTTTTCCTGGGAATTCGGTTGTGACTGCCCAGAAGATTTACTGTTTAAAGCTTTGTGATAGGCACCTTGTGTACCTGATGGCTACAGGAATGTGAAACCTTATGCATGGAATCACCTGGTAAACGTGTCTGAAAGCATTTAAACAAATAATGTCCTTGATCCAATGCTTGTTATAATTTTCTGCATTTTCCCCCCTTCAACTCTTAGGGAATCTTATTCCTGGCTTCCTTTCCTTCCAGACCATTCTTGTATGTTAGGAAACCAATATAATTGGGTGGTGATGAGGATAGGTAATGTAGATTTAAAAAATAGTTTACAGAGACTCATTTTCAATTTTACAATTAAGCAAGCAGGATTGGTCAGACTCTTTTAATAGGAGGGAAAATTAGCCACCAGCCTGTAAAGACTCGGTCACAGTTTAGGGGATATGTTACCAGCAAGATAAATAAAAGTAGTCTAGAGTATCAGGCCAAACTCTCATTTTTCATCTCCGTTTCACACTCTTCTCTTCCAGCCCAGACTAATCAAAAGAAGCCTCTTCTGCTCACAATTGTTCTGTGTACATTTCCCCCAGATCTGGTATTCACATGAACAACGTGGTTTATTTATATTTCAGCACCAAATTGGAAAGATGACATCATTCATTTACAGTCTTTATCCCCTGACATGCCTACTCTCCAACACCTCATTTCAGCAGACACATTTAGGACTGCATATAGCATCTTGTTTAGCTTGTACATTCTTTTATGGGATCCAGTTCAAAGGTAGGGAACTTTGGGCTTGTCACTGGTAAGAAAATAATCTCATAAAATCACAGGGGCTTCCCCAAAGGATAAGGACATTATGATGTTTACAATAGCCATTATTATTTGGTCATTTAGGTTCCATCGTTCATTCTTGGGCAGATCTGTTCCTTCTTGACCATAGCAGATCTTATAGCTCCCTCCAGGCCCTCAGAATTCCACTAGAAGACACAATTCCAGATTTACTAGTTCACAAGTTCAAACATGTAGGCTCCGGACAATACTGGAATCTTAGGTGTGAACGCTGAATTTCAGACTTTCCTGTTCAATGGTAACCAAATAGGGGGACTCTCAGGACACGGTCGGCAACGGCACCGCTGACCTCCTGTTTCTCATGAGACGTAACTTGTCCACTGGGTCTTCTGATACTTAAAGTGGACAAGTGAAGAATAAAACTGCCGTCAGCCGCCCGAGGTTGCCTGGGATTTTCAATGTAATTGTTAGGCGGATCTCTCCCTCTAATTTTATTGTTTCCATCTACATAACGCATTTCGCTTCACATTCACTCTGGGGCCTCTCAGATATTGCACACATTTTTGTTTTTTAAACGGAGTAAACCATGAGATGTCCTTTGGCAGGTAAAATTGGAATGCGAGGTGTTTCCAAACTTAACAGAACTGAGCATTTTATGAAAAAGCTGTTTCTGCCTATTCAGCTGTTGGCCATTTTTGCCTGCAGTATGGCAGAGAGCGCAGCCTAGAGATTGAGGAATTGGAGGACCCGGAAGATCGCCATGTTTTATGCCAAGAAAATGCTCTTGGGGGCTGAAATCTATGCCTTGATTTTCTCGCTGCAAATGAAAGTAGTAATAATTCTTGCAAGGAAAGTCTCGAGGATAAGTTAGGTTGTATGGGAAAAACACTACAAGCATATACCATGTGAGGTCCAGAGTTATTATTCGAGTATTATTTATATCACACAATGAAACTCCACCTGGCTGGCAGCTCTGCCAGCCTCTGCCTTCCAGCTGTCTTCAGGTGCTGATGGCTCATTGTCGAGCTACCAGTGAGGTGGTTAAGGCAATCCTTGAGATGTGCTCACCTCCCAGTGACCTCCCCTGGCTGAAAACAGACGTGCAGCTCGCGTCCGGAATGACGGCATCCCTCCGAACCGCGGCCCCTTCTTTCCGTCAGTCACTCCTTGCAGCCGCGTGCATCGCGTATTTACATTTGCTCGGCCCCGCGCTCAGTTCTGGGGAGAGGCAGAGGACAGCAGCAGCTTCACGTCTACCGACAGATGAGCAGATCATAAGTCCGTGGTGAGAGACTGGTAAGCAGGAGGCTCACGTCACCTGGCCCCAAGGGTGGGGTCAGGAAAAGGCTGTGAGTCAGCCAGACACAGAAGTTAGGGGTGAGGGAGGTGTCACGAGTGAAGGAAGGAACAGGTATCAAGAAGGACAAGTGTCTTACGGCGAGCAACAACAACAATACTGGTAATAGCAGCACTTGACTTTCACTGTGAGATCCTTCCGTGCCAGGTCTTGAACTGACCCTTGAAGTTCATCATAGCACTTGCCCACGGGGATCCCGGTGGGAGGCACCATTCCTCCCGTTTTGAAATTGAAGAGATTGAGAATTAGAAATAGTTAATTCTCAAAAGACTACACAACCAGCGAAGAGGTGCAGCGGGACTTGAATCCAGACAGCCTTATGTCTAAACCCTCAGTTGTCATCTCTGAACATCCTGGCTTGCTGAGCTGGATATTTTCATCTGCCTTTCTCCATGGTCTTTAGGCACTTTTCTAGATTCTGTGATCCTGTCAGGTCAGTTCATCACTGTTTCGTTTCTTGCCCTGTGTAATAAAAACAATAACAGTGAAGCCCTGCTATGGCCCTGGGGGTTTACCTGTGACACCGTGACACCTAGTTACCTCATGGGACAAGCACAGGGAGGAGTGGGCAGCTATGCGACTGTGCTCCTTGTGCTCAATTTCTCCAAAGAACTGTATCCATTAAAATACCCGCCAAGTGCTCTGTCACTAGAAGTCATCATAGCAACAAGCCATCTCCATTAGTATTTTTGCATTCGGCAGCTTTTGGGTGGATGCCTTTGCCTTGTCCACAAGACCATTGTTTGTCCATCATTCTGTGTCTCCGGCCGGTACTCTCTCATTGCTGCATCCAGGACTCCCTTCTCTTGCTTGCTCTGGAGTATAGGATGTGATTGTTGGCAGTTTGTGATTGCAAGTTTACTCTGGGCCTTTGTGATTGCTTGATAATGTAAAACAAAGCACCTTAGGATGTGTCTATTCTTTCCCCCTTTTAAACCACCTAGGGGGAGTGCACTTATATCTATACAAATGCAGATCCAAAAACAGCAGCTTCAAGGATGTGGCAAAGCCTCTTTCACCAAAGCATATGGCGGGGTGCCTTCCTTATTAAGTTTCAGTTTAACTGAAAATGAAAACTTGCACGTTAGGAAGAAAGGGAGCCCTGTAGGTGCTGTGATTATGCCCCGAGTCTCTCTGGCCAGTCTTCTAGCTCCTGATGGAATCTTCCCTGGCTTTTGTTCCGTGCAGACCCAGAACAGAATGAAGCTGATAGCGGACAACTACGACGAGGACCACCACCATTACCACCACCACCACCACCACCGTCACCACCGATCTCCTGGGAGGTCGCAGCATTCTAATCACAGGCCCTCTCCCGACCAGGTCAGTTGTATTGCCGCTTCCCTCCAGGACCCCTTTTACCCTTTGGATATTTTAAGATAAAATAAATAATCCTCAAGAAATAATAAACAGCATAAAGTGATACGTCCTTTGAACTGAAACTAATAGCTTCGGTATTTATTTCCATCACTCAGGCAATCTAAATGTTTTCCTTTCTCCTTCCTCCTCACGGTGGTGTCTGCTCTCCTTTCTGTTACGCATTTTCATTCCTCAAACCCTTTCTCCTCTCACACAGATACGTCGTCGTCTGTCGCTGGCTCTGTATCGACCGGCGGGTTACTTTGGAGTGTCTCTCTCAGGGTTGTTAGAGAAAGCACTTTGTTTCCATGAGCTTGGCAACCAGAGAAGCCTTGGGTTTGCTAAGCACTTTCCTAGAAAATTCTGCAGTGATGCAGATTAACAGTGGGGTGAAACAGCATTTAGTATTATAGCCCTTGAAGGTGAACTTCATGGAGATTATATAATTAAGTGGAAACTAGCAGGATAATACAGTCAGTAGTAGCAGTATTTTTTTCCTTTATTATACTCTAAACTTTTTAAATGATCCTAGTGTAACTTATGCAGTAAGTTTCAAGAGGGAGGGGCCATCAGTAAGGGCATAGAACCATCTGGATCCATGTGAAAGCCTGCATCATGTATTTCTGAATATGTGAGGCGAGGGCTTATTGGGAGCACCCTTGTGAAGAGGGGTGTAATTGTTGGAGGAAGGGGTGCTTATTATGCTCCTCAAGCTTTTCTCAGATGGCTGTGCTTCCTTTTCACCTCGTGTCATCAGCATCCCAAAGGAGATGTTCAGATTCCCAGTCTTCAGGAGTACCGCTCCAGGGGTGCATGACGTACAGCACAGGACCTAAGAAGGGCTCTCTGGAGTTGGCCTGCCGCGGCTCCCACCAGGATGCCCCCCCCCCCCCCCGCCAGCTTTGGTCTTGCCCTTGTACTTGACAACGTTTGCCCTCAGAGACCTCAGCGCTGCAGAACATGTTCACATGTTGGCTACATCTCAATTTCTGTAGCCAAGTGCAGAAAGGCACCAGTTCCTAGGATTAGCTCTCAAAAATGGTTCTTAACTTGGAGGTCAGCGGAGTGGAGAGAGATGTCAATTCTGTGTCTTATCTTGTATGTCTGTGGTTTTAGTTGGATTTGGTTTTATCTAATGCCTGTCCCTCACATACACACACACACACACACACACACACACACACTCTCTCTCTCTCTCTCTCTCTCTCTCCCCCCCCCCCCCCCCCCACTAGCTAGGACTTCCTGCTAACCACGACTCTTCATTCTCATTCTTGACCCCTACCCTTTGCTCCTTGACCTTTCCCCTGAAGGGTGAATGTGAGGTTTCACTGGTGCTAGAAGGCCACGCTGGGCTTCCCCATGGGTAGGTGGGAGCAGAGAGCACTCTGGGGGCAGAAAACAGGATTTGGAGCCAAATTAGGGGAGTGGGTCACACAAAGAAGGCTTGTTTCCTCACGTATGCTAATATGTCCTGCCAGAAACAGGGCACCAAATCAGATTTATCTGCCTTGTGAGTGACATTTCTTACAAAAGCTCGTCTCTGCTACTTTTTCAGAGGTCTTTAATCATAAACTAGAGTGTTTGCCTGCTCAGTTGACCCTCTTATGTTTGTCCACCGACACTAGAGATTGTCACAGAGCAGAAATCATGGCTCAGGGTGGTGCCCTTTCCAGAGCAGTTAGCATTCCTTGAGGAGTGTCTGGCTAATATATGTCATCAGGACCTCTGATACACCTTTCTCATTGCTACTGTTAGGAAGATGGTGATGGCCTTCCAACTTTCACATCCTTCATTTCAGTGACCACTCTAGGTAGCCCGTGGACCTAGAGATAGCCCTGTCCTCTTCACAGATGAGAAATCCAGGCCCTGAGGGGAGGGGGTGAACTTGACTGGAGTCCCACTGCTAGTTATTTGCTTATCCTTCCAGTACTTGGAGCACATATTTCATGCCACCCACTATGCTGGGCTTGGGGCAGAGAACCCCTGCCTTTAAGGAGTTTGTTTTCTAGTCCTCAGACAAAAATTCAGGTCATCTGATGTCTCATTTAGTGCTTGTCAGGATCATGTCCATGAGAATGTGACAGATAAAAGGTAGTTTTATAACTTAATCAGGGGCCCATGACCTGGGAACTTACTCAACGGTGGGTTCACCATGAACATGAAATGCCCTTGGCCAGAGGGGTAACTCTGTGGTTTGCAGCTGGGCCAGCAGAGCCATGAGGCTGCCTTGCAGCTCTCTTTCAGTTAGAGGAACATTAAGCAAGGAGCCTGGCCTGACTTCAGTGCGTGAGATGCTACGTGCCCTGGTCTGATGGCCCTTTTTTCATTGTCCTGAGGCAGGGACAATGGTGCCCTCCCCTTTACTGGAGAGTTGAGATTCATCATCCTCAATAACTCATATATCAGTATATGCGTTGTTATGAATCTAAGTCCCACTATGTAAGTCTTAAAAGGCTGGGAAGTCTTTGCCAATTGATTACAAATTCTACACGTAATAGTGTAAACACAGATACTAATATCTATGGAGTGGAGTTATTTCTTAGGAAAAAGTGACAGCCTTGTATCAGTATGTGACAACATTTGAGTCTAAATAATGGATTGATCTGGATGAGATTTCAACTAAATGTCTACAGTGTACCCATGTTGATTGAACTGACTTAAAGGGGATAGAGAAGTCTCTTCTAGAGATTCCTGATCCCTTTCCCATGAAGCTTCCAGCCCCAATTTTCCTGTCACCCTGAGGAGTGATCAACAGTGCCTTTTGGAAGAGGGGCTACAAAGGGTGACATTGTCCCCTGGGATTTAGTTAGAGAGAAAAATGTGAAAATGAAGAAATATAAAAAACCAATCACTTGGCTCCTTTTTCAGAGCAACTCATTTTTCCTTGCCAGGTGTGCAGAATTAGATTCTTTTTTCATTTCTTCCCAGTCCCTCTCTCCTTCACTGTGACTTTGCTTTCTCCTCAGGGGAAACTGAATCCAAGGGTTAAAAGTCTAGACCAGCATTTCCCAAAGTAACTTGTGGACCATGAGTCCCATGAGGAAAGTCTTAAAACAAAGATTCAGTGGGCAAGGAATGTTGGGAAAGTGCTGCATATTATAACTCAGACTAGGAGAGTCTTGGTGCAATTAGCAGATCAAAGGATCTGAAAAGTCATATAAGAAAGAAAGCTCTCCAATTTTATTTAATCCAGCATTTCCCAGACTTATTTGATCATAGAAGCTTTTTTCTTTTCCTTTTCTTTTCTAGTAACATCTGTGCTCTGAGTATACTGTTCTCAGCGTATCAGGTGAAGAAAGAGACTACCCAGTTTAAAACATGGCTGATCTACTTCCCAGCAGTGTTTTTCATCAGACAGTGGAATTTTGAAGCAATTACCCCAATGCTTTGCGTAGCAGAAGGAGAGAGTGCCCCTTTCATTGACTTCTTATGATACCTTTTTAAAGGGTGTAACATTGAGAAGGAGTTATCCCACCAGTAACCCAATAGATCTGAACTAAGGGGGCCATTATACTGAGGATCCAGGAAAACTAGGATGATTATAAATACCAGCCCCCTGGGGACTGAAAATGAGTGTGATGAGAAGTGAGGATCTGAAGAACACAGAAATCGGGAGGATGTGGCAGTCCCGCAGCTGAGAAAGGAGCAGATGAGAGTTGGTGGCCTGTGACCCCTCAGGATGGCTATTGCCATTGAATGTGTGTCCAAGTAGAACATTTGGACAAATCCCAGTAATGCCTTTAGGAAATCCTTCAAACCGAGAACTGGGCACAGGGCAGACAACAGAGATTTTCCCTGACACAAGTTGCTAGTGAGCTTTGAGAAACAATAACAACAAAAGAATAAATGGGACATGCTGGAGACACACTAGTGATTGTATTTTTAGTGAAGTTCCCCAGACTGACTTTAGAGCAGTTAAGTGGACACTCAGCTTCCCCTAAGTCCCCTCTGTACCTGTCATCATCAGTATCATCTGTTAATTTTATTTAAGTAGCATCTTTTCCTTGCCTTATCAATGATGGGAGGTCTTTTTACTTTCCTTCTTCCAAGCACCATATGATGTTTATTGTCTCAGGAAAAGTCATATTTTATTTATCTCCTTCCAATGGCTCCCAGGTATGAACTAACCCCATGGACAAGGAAGACACAGCATCGGCGTGAGTGCCACACTCTAGCCTTGTTCAGAGTGTCCTTTGGTACCCGGGACTCACGATTCTGTGCCTGGGTTGTGGGTTGGGTGTTGATCCTTTAAGGGCCTGGATCTCACTGCCGTTCTTCTGGGAAGTGCACTTCCATTTGTTAAGGCACCTGCCACTCTGATTCTAATTTGTGGGGGCCCCAATGCAAAGCAACCTAAATGATTCGTGGGGTGGGGGGAACTCTGGAATATGTGGCCCCTTTCCAAGCCCCAGAACTCACCTCTCCCCTCTTTCCCTCCTTTGAATGAAAGTGTTCCCTCAGAGGAGCTGGCAAGCTCCAGGTAGCTCTTCACTACCTTGAAGATTTCTGAATCCCATTTCAAAGTGAAGTTCCCATTTTACTTTTAGAAATCCTACTTCTAAAGAAGAGCTATGGAGGCATAATACTTACTAAATTGGTGATGGGAAAACTTGTCTAAATTTTATATTATTCATGCTGTTTGTTTCATATCCCTACCTGTCGGGCCAAGGACAGGACTCGATCGGTGTCTGTTGAGTGAGGTGCTCCCGTAGCCCCATTGGGAACTGGGAAGGGCAGATGGAAGGGTTTCCATGGTGAAGGAAGAGGATCACTAGCTAGAGAAAGTAGTGCTCCGGGAGGTGGTCAGTTACCCAGAGTCACAGCTCACAGAACCAGCAGGCCCCCGATGAGGACCTGAGTCTCTGAGTGCCTCATGTTGGTGCCAAACCAATTTGGACGTCAGTATGGATCCATTTCTGCAGCCACATAATTAAACAGGGTTGCATGACTGTAACATCAGATATTTCTCTAATGCACATGTGCTTTTCCCTTTCCTGTTGACCTGTAGTAAGTTTTATCCTGGTTTGATTTTTTTTTTTTCCAAATGGAATTAAAATGGTATGTCATCCATTCTCTTTCCATTTGCCTCAGCTTTCGTTGTCTTTATTTCCATTCTTCTGTTCTGTGACTTTGTCCCTTTCATCTCCCCCCCCCCCCCCCCCCCCCATTTCACCTGTTCCCCTTCGTTCTTCTAAATTCCCATTGTCCGTGTGCCAAGCAACACGTGGTGTCCTGCAATTCTCCCACTACTGGGTAGTCACCAAAGTGAGATCCTCAGGGGGTGGGCAGCATGGCACAGAGAGGCCGAGACCTGCTCTGGGTTACACAGGGATGCTGGCAGTGGATGCCAGCACCCATTAGGCTGACTTGTTTCAAATGGTACGTACAGTCAGCCTACTGACACCTTCAGTTTAGCCCAGTGAGACTAAGCTGACTAAACTTAGTACCATTTGAAGCGGGAGCATTGTTTTTGGGCCCGTTTAAAATGGTATTTCTCATCAGCCTACCCATACTCCTTTGTTCGCTCGCCCATGCGCCGCTGCACACCCAACGGCCTGGTACAAGCCAGGCCCCCAAAGCAAAGCAAAGGATGCTTCCCTCAACCGGGGGCTGCCATCAGATCAGCTCGGGCTCTGGGGGTACTTTCAGGTAATGGCCTCCCTATGGCAGAAGCTGGGTTTTCCATTTTGCACCCTTAACTTTGGGGTGTCTGTGATGCCCTACCCTACTCCTAAACATTACCCCCTCCTCCTGGCAATTTCCAAACTCTGTCTGTAGTGGTCAATAGTGGTCTCTGGTCCTTTCTCTGCTGCTCCGGGTCACTGTGTGGTCCTGGCATGTACTGGCTTTCAGCTGAGACACGCGTTTGTACAACTGGACATCTTTCAAAGCATGGAATGTCCACTTCCATTTTCTATTGACATTTCCCATAGAATTTAGTTAGTGGCACATGTCCTTTTGCCATAAACCATCAAATAACATGGTTACTAAAGAACTGAGACCTAGATTTGGCCTTCTTTTCAAGCTACTGCTCGTGGGACAGATGTAGTGACTGTGTGTGCAGACACAGTGCAGTGATCCCCGTGCCCCCAGCCCTGCTGACTGCGCCCACGCTTCAGAGAGGCTGCTGCCTGCCTTCCTTGAGCTCCAGTCCCCAAACATGTGCCCTCTCCTCTCTTCCTAACAATGGAAGAGCTGCAAGGCGGGGTTAGCTCAGAAAATACTGTGGGGCCTTGCCCTCTCCCCCTCCCACTCTTGTCCGCATTGCATACACCTGAGCCTTGGGTACCTGCTCACAGGTGGAGTCAGTCAGAGTCCTGCAGAGCTAAGGAAGGGGGTTTCCAGGCACCCCTGCAACCAGGTCCTCCTGGAGGCAGTAACAGTAACGATGAGCCCCGGGTTCATTTTGGCCCCAGACCTGTGGTAAACCTCCTCCTCCATGCTCTCCTCCTCCCCTTCCCTGGGGTCTGCATTCTGTGTTTGGTCAAGAAGGTGGTGTCTCATTGTCCACCAGGAGAATGAAGGGTCACAGGAGCCCCTTCCCTGAGCCCTGTTACTTCTCAGAAGCCGACTCCAGGCCCTTGGGTCCCCACTCACCCCCGGCCCCTCTCTGCGAAGTGCAGGGCAGGGGCTCGTGATCGATGTCCTGCTTTGCCCGCACTTTCCCCAATAGATTAGCCGAAGTGCAGGCCTGTGACCAGTAACAAATAGACGGGGGTTTAACTTGCTCTGCTGCCCCCAGAAGATGGATTCTGTGTGTGGAGTTGCTATTCCTAGCTTTTGCTTAGGGAGGTAAAAAAAAAAAAAAAAAAAAAAAAAGAATTTATTTTATGTTTTGAGGTTAAATGAATGTGGGGTAAATGTATACATAGTGTCCTGAGTGTATATATGTATGTATCGCTATATGTCAGACGAATGGAGTACTTTTCCACATATGGAAGAATTTCTCAAGATCATGTTTAACCAGAAATTTCTCTCCCTAACTTCCCCGGAGTGCATGTTTGAATATACATTATATATACACATAATATGTGTGTGTGTAAATACATTTTCATGTTTCCCACATAAAAGAAAACTTACCACATAGCAGAGCTTATTACAAAAGTATAGTTACAGAGCAACTGAAAAAAAATTTTTTGTTCCCCCTGACAGACGCCTAATAAGAAAAGTTACCTGTATTAGGTCTTGAATATCAGTTTTACATCCAAGTTCGTATGTCTGAAACTTGCCCAAATCAGAGACAACAGAGTTTTCTGCATCACAAGCCCAGTTCCGGCCTCCTGTAGGAGTGAAGCTGTCCAGTTCCAAAAGCCACTGACAAGCTGCCTGTTGAGCTGGTGATACTTAGACGTGAGAAGGTTCAGAGATTTCAGCTGCTCCCCGTCTCGGGCCAGTCCTGCCCGGTCAGAGCCCAGGGCATTCTGGGATGCACTTGGAAATCAAGTCCAGAGCTGCTTGCCTCTTTTCTTTCCCTTAAAAAAAAATAAGTTTTTAAAAATGGAACTGTTATGTAATTGAAATTTAACATTGTGTCGGCTTTAGGTGTACGACCTGATTTGATATATGTATCTATTGTTAAGCGATTACTAAATAAGCTTAATTAACATCGTCACCACACATCGTGACAGGTGGTTCTTTTTCCTTGTGATTATTTGCCTCTTTTCTGATACTCCTTTTATCTTAAGTGGATTGGCAGATGCTGTGTCTAAAACGCAACAGGTTCTTGTTAGAAGTAGAAAGATGACTCAGAAGTCACTTCTTTCTTTATCCCTCAAAGACTACTAAAACTCCCCCAAGCTACTAAAACATGGGGCCGGAAGGTGTCTGTGCTTTCTCACCCGTGGGCAGCAAAGGCAGCAGCTGACACATTGGCTTGTGGAGTGGCCCTGTCCCGGCCCTCTGGAGGGCCCCAGGTAACGGAACAAGGACAGATGTCCAGACTGCTGTGGTGGGAGGCGTTGAGCCATTCCTTCCCCCCCTGGCAGCTACGTGCTCCCCCAGCCCTTACAGCCACAGGAGAGGAGGCGAGGCCGTGGCGGAGCTGGCTTTGCAGTGAGCAGGCTATTGCCAAAGCTCCTGAATCCAGGTGTGATATAAACTCCTCACCTGTAAGCACGCGAGGGCACGACGAGATAGACCCTGCCTGGCAGGGTCTTCAGCTGTGGGAGCAAAGGCCGGGCTGCTTAACGCGCCAGGACCCTACTGTTAGACAAGCAATTTTCCTTACAAGAGATTTGAGCCAATTGAAAATTCCGGTCTTAATCTATTCTGGGTAAAGTTACCCCTCCCCTTAACTGATGACTCTTAGTTTTAAACCTTGTTTGCAGTATTAGGGTTTCATTAAGAGATTTGTTGCAGTATCTTTTGAGTCAGCAGGTGTTTGCCGACACAGCCTGCACTCCCGAGCTTGTACGTGCATCTCGTCCTGGCAGCATCGGAGGGCTGACTCCTTTGGACTTGGGGGCTGTAATCCCGTCACATTTGTCCACAAAGGCAGCACTTCAGCTCCCCCATTGAAAGGAGGTGGCCAACCTTGAAACATCTTGAAGCAGGGATATCCATTCTCCATTGCTAACCAGCACTGCCTCTCTTCTTTGCTTGAACTGATGGAATTAAGGATCGTGTTCGACTCACACAGTCCAGGCACTGGGGGCCCTCTCTGAAGATAACGGGACAGCAGGGGACAGAGGATTGGAAGCATCCTCGGGAAGTACACTGCACACACACCAATTCTGAGAACAGCCTTACTTAGAGAACAATGGCATTCTAGAAATTGTTTCAGCATCTAGATATTAATGATCTGAATAAACTCTGACTTCGAGCAGCCCTGAGACCCGCAACGTCTAAGGATGGTTTTATACATGATGAGACTCTTTTCACATACACCCTTTGGCCTAGGGACTTCGTGCACAATCAAACGGCTTGTCGTAACAGTAACAAACGATCGAGTGCTACCGACGGGGGTGCTGTGTCTAGTTATATGTGTATGTGATTGTAACATCCACAGAGGGGCTCTACTTACATTCTTTGGTGTCATTCACATGGGGTCAGTACACGATCTCATTTTCCCTCTGAGGCGACTGCGTGCCCACTGGCTGGGAAATGGCAGAACCAATTTCGTGTTAAAAATAGTTGTCACCGGATCGACAAAGCCAGGCATTAATGACTGACGGACAGGGCAGCGAAAATCAAGCCCCCCTCCACCGCCACCTCTTCTCCATGGTGATCTGGCAACGGCTCCGCCTCCAACACATGTCGACGTTGGGCTCTGAAACAACGTCGTTGGCCACCTGAGAGCCTTCCAAGCATCCCTGTCTTCAGCTGGGTGTCTTCTGTCTCTCTGCTGGGAGAGCTGGCGCCATGCGCCTGATCCTGGTTTGCAGAATCGCTTTTGCTTGAGGGAAACAGAAAACTAGTTTCTGCAGGTCACCCCACAATGATGCTCCAAGAATTGAGACAGTACCTAGAGATGCTGCCTCAGAAGTGAAGGAGAAAGCACCCCAAGCCCCCGTAACGTTCTCAGTGGCTCAACAAAGGGGGCTCTGCTGGCCGCCCTTCTTCCGGGTGTCCCTGCGAGGTCAACTCGCTGAGGGCCCCTCCCGCCCCGACTACATGGGCTCCGCCTCCACCTTGAGAAGCCCCCAGCGTGTCTTAGAAAGTGTGACGTCTCTTGTTATGTGCCGCCTCAGCCAGTGATGCTCATCTTTCTCCAGTTGGGATTGGAATGGTCAACCAGGAGGTGTGACTGGTTGGCATGGTGCAGGGGACAGCGCCATTCTGCAGAGAAACAAGGAAGCGCAATCTCAGCGGCCCCAGGACCTCCGGCGTCCAGGCAGCGTTCCCCCTCAGAGGAGTCGAGTCACTCCGAAAGCGAGCCTGAGCCTTATGTCCTCACTCAACCGGAAGTACTTGTGACGTTCCCAGATCTGAGGGGACCTTGCGAGCAGTGTGAAGGGACTGAACGTGCTGCCTTTTTCCTTAGGAACCTTCACGTTTGCTTGGGTGCTGATGACATGCCCACAGTAAGGGACACGTGCAGTTGCATGTGAGCTTCTCTTTTTTTCCAAGAGGGATGCGATGTAGGTTGTGCCATCCAGCTCCAACCAGCCCTTCAGCAGCTTGGAAAGAGGCTGTGCAGCGTCCAGAGGACTTTGGAGCTGGCCACGCCGAGCCAGCACTTGCCTCCCGAGGGAGAATGCGCTCTTCTTTCCGTGGCTCCATGGCTTACCTGTTGGAAGGGTGTGCCTGTGTGGTCAGACAGAGCGGGTTGGACCCTGGCCCCGAACTCCCAGCCAGGCGGCCTTCGGACAGCCACCTGACGACGCCTGTGTCCTGGGCTGTGGTGAGACCCAGTGAAGAAACATGGAAGGATGTCATGTCCCCTCTAACGTGCAACAGGTGCTATCAATAATAATACCTGCAGGCTCAATTCTAGCCCAGGTCAGAAAGAAGCTAGCCTGTATATTCAAACAGCATGTCAACCGTGTATCTGCATCTGGATAGGCCTTCCTTATCTGCAAATGGGCCCCACAGGCCGTAAGCAGTCCAACGCATGTGAAAGTTTATCACGATTCCTGACCCCATCACCTAAACAAAGACACCTCCCCAAGGGCTCAGCATTCCCGGAGGCGGGAGAGGTGAGGTCTCCAGAGGGAAGGTCTAGACCCTGAGAGACTTGCCCGGGCCCCGATGAGGCTCAGGGGCCCCGTTTCCTGGGCTCATGCCCACTGCGTTGCTGTACACACACGTCTGCCTTTCCCAGCGCTGGCCCCACCCGCAGGCAGATATGCCAGAGGTGTGGCTTAGGCTGAACCCCACGCAGGACACCTCCCAAATCTCACACTGTGGCCCTGCTCTGGTGACGTGTGCAGCTGAAGTTTGCAGAGTCCTCAGGCTTGAAGGTTTCAGAAAGTGTCAGGGACACCATGGACTGCAGTGGGGCTGGGGTCTGGCTGGCCCCTGTCCCACTGCACCCCCTGGGACCCAGGAATGCTCCTGGCATCTCTCCCCACGAGGAAGCTGGGGTGCGCTTCCGGGCAGAGAAAGTGGCTGGATTCTTACAGAGGCAGTGGGCTGATATGAAGGGAGCGTTCCCATAATTCCACTCACCTTTCCAGCTGAGACAGGTGTGACAGTAATGCCCCCTTTAGGAACTTTGTCCTCCAATTTCCAGGAAAAAGCTAGCAACTTGAAGAATTGCAGGTGTATGTTTTGTTGTTGTTAAGTCCAGAGAAGGGCTTGGGCTTGTCTGTTAGCTGTACTGAGTACCTCAAAATAGAGACCGTCTATCGTGTCAGATTTTAAGTTCCTTCCCAGGGCTTCTTCGCCAGGGCTTATAAATGCCCCCCACAACAGAGAGTCTTTTGTCTGGCCAGTGATGACTCAGTCTTTCGCCCCTAGATCTTGTCATCAGCGTGGCCCCAGTGAGCAGCCCATCTGGTGGTAAGGAACTCGGTTTTCTCTCAGTATCGAGAGAACCATTATCAGGGCCCCACATCTGGGACTGCAGGGTTGCCGTCAGGGCATTGTGTCACCTCTGGGACCATAGATACATCTACAGTGACTTGATGGTCAGCCCTCCCTCTTCTTCAAAATTTGATGGGCTTCCTGCTCACTGTGCTCGGGCTTCAGCCCACCTGGGATGTCCCCATCCCCAGAGGCTGTGGACACAAGTACTGGGGTGACTGACGGACTAGAGGCTTTCTTCCCACCTGGATCCTTTGGGACCTGCTGCTATAGCCTCACGAAGGACACGCAAGGACGCCAACCCCAGGCAGCATCTAGGAGGGACACTGCAGAGCCGATTTGGACACAGAAGATCAAGGAGAGGACACAGACTGTCCTAGGCCTGAGAGAATCATCTGAAAACTCTGAGCATCTCCACATAAATTGGTGTGAAGTTAGGGATCAAGTGCTATCTCTCTGTTTCTTATTTTTTGGTCCCCCAGTTGACATTCCTGTGTGGTAGGGTTGCTGAGTAAATTAATATTTGCATCCAGGGATGCAGGAGTCCCACAGCTGCGAACGTTTGGAAATACCCAAGCCCCCTCTCTGATTAGCTCCTGTGTTTTCATTTTTTATTCCCTGAGCAGATGCTCACTCTGACCCAGATCACTTAGGGATTAGGGTCAATTCACGTTTAAGCTTTGAAGATTAGAGACCAGAAACGGCCACCACTTCCCTTCCTATTTTCTTTTAAAAACTTTAAACCTTAGAAACCAAAAACTTGGGGGGGAAATGCATAATATTCCAAGTTCACTAAAGGAAATTATCCACATTTCTGCCATGTTAAATGTTAGCAAAGTTTATATTGGACTGTCATATTTCTTTACTTTATTCCCTTGCATACAAGATGTCGATCTCAACATCTGGATTTTAATAACCCTCGACATCTGGGCGCTCCATTTTATTCCTGTGGTGGACAAGGCGCAGTAGTGATATTGGCAGTGTATATTTTCAAGCTCCAACTCCTGTCTGTTTCAATCATAATTAATTACCACTTTTTAATACATTTAATTTGCTAAAAGTGATTTGCATTAGACCGCATTTCACTGTTAAGAAAATAGTGGTAGATTTTGGTGGTAGAGGCTTTTTTCTTTCTTTCTTTCTTTTTCTCCTCCCCCCCCACCCCTTTTTTTAAATTTAAAGCACTGTGTGAATGGATTTGAAACAAACTAAACGTGTATGTGCTATTGGGTTTTCAACGCAAAATGAAATAAACTGCTCCGCAAGGCAAGTGATTTTTATAGCCACTTAGAGTCGGTCAGCAGAGGCTGGATGGAGCCTGTATTTTAAGGAAAGCCTTATTTTGTTTTGCAACTTTGGCAAATTCTAGCATCTCTCTGTGCAGAGAGTTTGCTGATGGCCGTAACTGTGGGGGTCAAGAACCTTAGGATGAAAGCTAGGGCCTCCGTCCAGAGAAGTATACTTGCACATGTACCCACAGTGTTCTGCATTGAATTTCAAGGGGTTGCTAGACCCCTTGAAACTCATTTGTGAGTGCCTGAGGGTCCCATGCTGTAAGCGTTCCTTCTGTATTAGTATAAAAAGGGACATCAACTTTGTTTTTTCCAGGAGCTGAAAGGAAGTTTAATGAATGTAAAAAACACATGTTTCTCAAGTTATGTAGGGAAAAGAGAAGTTTATTGCCAGGACCAATTACTGGACCGTGTAGAGATAAACACAGGTAAATTTTGCAGAAGAAGACCCAGCTAAAATGATCAACTGTATCTTACTTCTTTTTGCCAGAGTATTCCTATCTAAGCTCTAATATCAAGTGAAATTCATACCAAGCTGTCCAATTCAGACTGTGTGCAGATCTCCTGATTGACTCCTATCAGTCAGGGATTCTTACCCCTTTGTGGTCCATAGGCCACTTTGGCAGTCTGCTGAACTCTCTGAACCTCTTCTCAGAATAATCTTTTTAAATGTGTAAAATAAAATACAAAGAAACACAGAGGAGACAAATCATATAAAAATTCAGTTCAAGACCACAGATCGAAACCCTTGAGTAGATGGAAATGACCTCTGCCGATTGGCAAGATTAGGTGAACTGTATGAAATTGCCGTTTGTCTAGATCAGAAATGGTCAAAGGTTGGCATTCTCATATTATTCAACTTAATATTGCTACCACCTTAAGCAATAAGGATCCAAATAGTGAGAAAATGTTCCCACATATTTTCTTTCCTAGTCCTGATTTTTAATACAAAGAATCAAATCATGGCAAAAACTGGTTTCATCAGGGAATTACTAAGACAGCCCCCAAGTTACGTGTGAGGCCCTGACACAAACCACGCAGTCTTCCACACATTGTTTCCATCCCTGCAGCACACAGCGAGAATTCTTGTTCAAAATAGGACCTTGTGGTGGCAGACACGCTGTCTTCAGAGGTGCCTATCTGCCCCTTTGCTAAGTGGGCAAAGTGGCCAGAGCCATTCTGGAAACCTTTTCAGACCAAATAAGTTTCAGTTTATCCACAGTTGAACACAATTTTAAGTTAAACAAACTTTCCTTTTTACAAGGATTCTACTGAATTGAAAGTTTACTTTGCTTTCTTTGAAACTTATTTGATTGCACATGTATAATCATCCCATGGCATGCACGTCCTCTTATGCTGAGAGCAAAATAGAATCTGACACACCGAGTTCACAGCATCTTTGAGTCTTTGAGAAATAACCAGTGTGACTTATCGCATGCTATTATATGAAAGTTTGTTCCACCCAAGTAGACCTTCAGCCTGTATTGATACTTTAAGCTTAAGAGAAATTAAGGGTATTTGATTACTATAATTACTTCTCTGCTTACTCAAAAGGTTTAATCTACTCCTCACGCATTTGCAGTTGAGATTGTATGCTTTCCAAAAAAATAATCATCTGCTAATGTAGACTCATTTTAATCTTCTAATCCAATCTTGACACAGAGTCAGAGCTGAGTGGGTATAATAGAATGTTACTGTGTGGGGGTTGCCATAGACGCAGTACTCAGTTATGTGTTTGACAAGTCGGTGATATGGAACTCAAGTTACTATAGAGTTTTTTTCTTGCGCTTTCAGATTAACAAACAGAGTGAAGATCAGTGTGCCTTTGCAGTGCATCACGGAGTAACTAACCTTCTCTTCTTTCATTCCGGTGCTCCCCTCCCCTCCGGGGACTTCCCCACCCTGGGCCGGCCGCAGGATGACGAGGAGGGCATATGGGCATAGCCGGGCCTGTAAACCAAAGTTCCAGTTTTGTTTTGAGGGGTGAGAAACCATCTTTTATATCATTTTTCTTTTTAAAAAATTGCATTCTAGTGTTGCATTGTATGCGTGATCCATTGTGTTTGCTGATGTTCGTGACTATGCCCTGTGTTTGCTTCTGTGTTCTGTGACACCCCCAAGCGCCCTCTCCTTCCTACCCCCACCCCCACCCCAGCCACCCTGAAGCCACATTATTGCTCTGCCTTGTGGGGGCTGGGTTAAGCACGATTCAAGTGCTTCTGTGTTATTTGAGATGTAATCTGTGTGCCCTTGTTAGGATTTATACACACTTTTAAGGGCATAATTGTGGACTCAGAAATGGTCACAATTCTCCAGGTGTGGCTTTCCGCCCACTGCTTGCTTTTGCCAGATATGCCGGTGTGGTGTGACTCTCACATCCTTCTGGTCGTGTCACATGTTTGGCAAGGAATAAGGAAAATCAAAGTATGTATCTTCACAGAGTTGAAACTATCATCTCTAAGAAGCCCGTTTCATGGATTGGTACTGCCTCTTCTATGGCAGTTCCCAAGAAAACACAAGGATCAAGGCAAAGTAATGGTGATTGGGTAACAAGACCTCTTTGAATGAATTAGATTAGAAATACTAATATTGGCAGATCTCGTTAATGGCCTATCTGTTGCTTTTGTTTACAATTGTACTTCTGCAGAGCTTTGCACTGTAAATTTCACGTGTTGCATTTTCCAGAGGGTTTTGCTCTTTTGAAAGTTGACTTTTAGCTACAGAGAACCCACCCTGTATGTCTGTCCTGCCTGCATCATCATGGAATAGTGGTGCCTGTAACTGCCACAGTTACAGACAGACCACGGAACTCTGGCCACTTTGCTGCTGAGACTCACGTCTCGCCAGGAGACTGCGGGCTGTTTAAGGCAGTCACGAGCTCCCTGGGGTTGACGATACCTGTGGTTACATGGAACGTGCTATTGAACTTGATGACTTTGCATGTGCCATTTTGTTTGGAACAGGGCATGTGGTAGATTGTGTGCCACGGTGACTTTTTTATGGTAAAACAAACCAAAACAAAACAAAAAAGTACTCAGTGTGTGTGCAGCTCTTTCTCTGGGACAAGTACGAGATGTCACAGTGCTTTGGAATCGCCAGGTCTGTGATTAGAGAGGCAATTCCTTGGGATAACTTAGCAGGTGTGCCCTTCCTCAAGTCTTGCCTTCGTATTTCATGGCACTTGTGCTTTGGGTGAATTTTAAAATAATAACTGGTATGTTTTGCCTGTGGGTGACAGTGTCATTGGTGTGTTTCATTCCTTGGTTGAACCTATTGTAGGTCCCACCGGTGAGTCAGATTGCTTTCTCTGGTCCTACCGGGAACACACAGGGGGTTGAGTTTCAGGTACGGTATCTTTCCATGTAGGAAAGAATAACACCTAGATCATTTGCTGCCAACGGAAGATGCTTCCTGGCCACATCAGAGTATCTCCTCTCTTCTCCCTTTCCTGGGTAAGGCAAAACAGCACTGGGATTGACTCTTGCAGATGCAGAGTAGCTCCAAAGGGAAGCTTGTCAGTATGAGGACATGGGGAACCCAGAGGAGGTCTTAAGTTTCTGCCTGAGAGACTCTCTCCTTATCTAGAGAAAACTTTAAGAGAAATGGCACGTTTGATCACATAGAAAAGATAATAAAAGTTTAAATTGCCCTAAAACGATATTAAATGAGAAGGTTTTATAACATGAAGAGGCAAACATGGGGAACCTCCCTACAACATGCATGGCATCGGTCGGCTAGGAGCGTAGAGGTTGTCTGGAGAAGTGTTGGTCCTGCTTGGGGCTTTTCTATACAGCTGCTTCTCTGCCATCATCAGTGTTAGGGCGCTGGACTGCATTTGTGTCTCCTCCTGAATAATGAAGGTTTTTATTGCTCTTTCACATGATTCATTACACCCACCCCGCCACCCCCTGCCGTAGGAGCCATGTTGTCACCTGCCAGGTAGAATTGGTGCCAGTGCTCATAGAAAACCCTGCTTCCCTCAAGGCAAATGAAGACAATGGTGTTAAACCGCCATCTCCTCGATTTCTTCATGAACTTCCCTAAACACCACGTACCCCAGAAAACAAACATCTCCGGAAAATTAGTCAATATGTAATCCGACTTTAATATGTTGCAATACATTTTATAGGCTTCTGAGGAAACCTACTTATCTTTCTTTATGGCTCCTTTAAACAGGTTTGCTCAGATAGCTTCAGACTTTTAAAACTGTATCTTAGGGACTTAAATAATGGGATACTAGGGAACTTTCTATTTTTGAACAGCCTGTTGTATGTTTTGAGTCATGTTACAATCAGTGGGGCCTAAGGAGACATTAAATGTATACCTAAGGATGAGTAATAGTGGCACAATAAAATGAACTGTTTTAAATGTATTTATTTATGGCTCGTAGAAATATTACAAGGAGTTATCTTACTAAGTATCAGTCATATACTTACAACAGCATCAGAAGGCCCTGGCTTGAATCTCGTCTTTCGGTGCTGAAGTGAATCATAATTTAGGGGAAGTTGCTCCCCAAATGACAGCAAGTTGGCATTAACGTAGCAACCCTGGCAGCTCCTCCTGTTTTCGCTGCTTCGAGGTGCTGGCCCAGGCACGACTTCTTGGTCTCGCTGTGATCGCTCTGAGATGGTATTGTCTGAGAACAGAGTGGCTTGGGGAAATTTTGCTTTTCTAAAGTTTTGGCAGCCCCTAGAGCTGGCCTCCCACCCCACTCCCCACAAACCTTACACCCCCACCCAGCGGATTAGTGTGTAACCTATGGGATCTGCAGAACCCCAGGCGCGGAAGGGCCCCACTCTTGTTGTAATGTTCTGCTGCTAGTGTTGTGAGATTCTTAGTAACTTTCAAACAAAGGGGCCCCCGATTCCATTTTGCACTGGTCCCTGCCCATTACCCAGTTGGTGCTGCTTGGACCCACCAGGTGTCCCTGTGCTCTGCCTCCAGCCTCTTTCTGTTCCGCTCCCTGGTGGATCATCCCCACTCCCGTTTCCTTAGGGCTAGATCTTACCTTTGGCCTTGTCGTCATGGTTTTCTTGCCGGGATCACATTTCCAGCACCGTGTGGCCTTCACCGGCTTCCTTGCAGACACAGTCCTCCCACCTCACCCACCACTTTTGAATGAAAATGTGCTCCTGGAGCCCTTGTTGCATTTTTTAAAAAACCTTGCTTTGCAAAATACGAGGAAAGCAGCTACTTAAGTCTCCATTTTTTTTTTTTTTCGGGATAATCCACTTGGTGTGATAATCATTTGTGTCAGCAAATAACTCCTCCTTTGTCCTCTTCTTGGAACCCCAAGAGGCACTTTGGTTTGCAAACATTCAGTGAGGTGGCGCATCGAGGGACCAAATCAGGTCACTTGTGAGCTCTGGTGCCACCCCTGCCTTGACACATGAATGCTCCAACTTTTACCTCGAGCCCTTGTCATTGAGCCACCATGGAGCACCAGATCATTGTTTTTTCCTAAATCACCAGCAAGGAATTAGTCTTTTTAGACTGAAAGCTTGCACATTTTTTTGGACCTGATTCATAAAAATAGATGTGGGATTAACTAGTTTGGGCAGGGGGCTGGGATGCCAGTAGGTACATCCTGTTCAAAAAGGAAGATTGCAGCAGCTCTGTGCACCCAGCACGTGGGCAGTGTGGCCGAGAGTTTGCGCACCAGTCCCGGAGCCCGAGCCCCGGGAGTGGCATTTGCCACGCTGTGGCCGGGCTGGGTGGCCGTGCGGTGGCTGCGCACACCGCCCCTCAGGAACGCGGAGGGCGGAGGGGCTCTCTCATGGCTGGAAGCTTATGCTTTCCTGCCCTTCGCAGCCAGGGCCTGGACAGCAGGCCTGTGCTCCTTCTGGGGCCAGAGAAGCCCAGCACTGGGCCCTGAGTCTTCTCAGCAGGAGCCCAGGTTCCTCTGCAAAGCGGAGCCCCCCTCTCCCCCCTCCTGCGTGGGGGCACAAGGAGGGCTCGTAAGTCACTCTCTCCCTCCTGTGGCTGAGGGCCTGGTGCATCTCCTCCTTGGCCGCTGGCCACTAGGACTCTTCTGTCATTAATGTATCCGTTTGATTGATCATTTTCCACATACTCATCCATTCTTTCATCCAGTGGTTAAAGTCTTGGTTAGGTGCTGAGAAATCAATGATGAGTAAGACCGACGTGGCTGCTACTCTGTGAATCTTACAACCTAGTTGAAGAAAGCAGACCAAGTGGAATGAAAAGTATGAATGGAAACCTCATGTGTTTTGATCATTGCTTCGATGGAAAACAGAAGGATATTGAGGTTAACGAGAGGGGCCTACTTCCGGAAGGCTGCTCAGTGGGCACCTCTCCAGGGGAGTGAGTCCTGTGCCCCGCTTGAGGGGAGGAATGTCAGGAGGTAGCCATGCCAGGTGTGTGTTTGACGGGGGCGGGGGTGGGGAGGTCCCAGGCGGGTGTGCACGGGCTGGAGGTGGGAGAGAGCTTTGTGGGCTGGAGTACTGTGGGGACCATGGCTCTGGGTGAAGAACAAGGTAGGAGATGAGGATGCAGGAGTGGGAACGGGCCAGAGCACGTAGGTCCCTGCAGGCCGAGGCAGGGAGTTGGGGTTTTAGCGTAAGAAAAATGGAAAACTGGAAAGAAACTGACTGGAGTGGGAGCGGGAACGTGACCCGCTCGGCCTGGGCCGCGCAGGCGCCCTGGCGGCCATGCGATGAGCTGTGTGGCAGGAGGGGCAGGGTGAGGATGGGGGCAGGAGGGGCAGGGTGAGGATGGGGAGAGAGAGAGAACTCTGGTGGTGGGCCAGGGTCTCGTGGGGGAGATGCCGACGAGGGGATGCATTCTGCAACGAAATGGGACTGGTCGCCAGGGGTATTTGGATGGAGAGGTAAGAAAGGGAACTACATCGAGCGCCCGTCTGTTTTCTACCATGGGGCTCAAAGCTGCGGCACATCGTGGGAGGGTGGGGGGCTGTGTGGGCATCTGGAGGTCTGCTTTCCCTGCACATCTGGTGGACTAGCCAGGGGCAGGCGGACTGCAGATTTGCCCGCTTTTCCCTTTGCCTGCTCGTCACCAGGGGCATCTGTGGCTTCTCCTCGCAGTGACATGTGGGCGGTCAAGTTGAGAGCAGAGCTGAAGTCTCACATTAAGAGTGTGTAGTTCCCCTGACTCTCAGAGAAAAGGAGAGAGCTTGTCTATCAGAGATGGCAAAGAAAAACCAGTGGTCATGGAACAGGCTGACGTGTGGGGTGTAGTGGTCCACAGCGACACGAGTTCCTGGAGTTAGGAGAGGTGGCAAAGGACCGACAGGGAGGAGGAGGATGCCGCTGGCTCTTGAGCTCCCCAGGAATCAAGAACTCTGTCAGTTAGGGGGAACCCCTGAGATTTCAACTGCTTATAATGAATGGCTACCCGTCTTGAAATTCTGAGTGACGCTGGACCCTTGAGCAATGCAGGACCCTTGAGCAACGCAGGGGCTAGGGGAGCTGACCCGACAAGTAGTGAAAAAGCTACACGTATCTTTTGGCTTCCCCAAAACTTAACTGTTAATACCATACAGCCATCCCTTGGTACCTGCAGGGGATGGGTTCCAGGACCCCTGTGGATACCAAAATCCAAAGATGCTCCAGTCCCTTATGTAAAGTGGCACAAAACAAGGCCTGCAGTTGGCCCTCTGCCTCTGCAGATCCCCAATTGTGGATACTGTAAGTGAACTCACACTGTTCAAACCTGTGTTGTTCAAAGGTCAGCTGTTACTGTCTTCAGAAGAGGTTTTCAGTCATCTATTTTAAGCCGTTAAGTTGAGAAGTAACCAGAAGTAGCCAGGAAATGTTTCAGAGCCATCATGACAAGGGCTCTGCCCACTTCCAACTGCAGAAATAGTTCCTGGCCAAAGTGAGATAGATGTTTGTTCCGTACCTCCCTCCCCCACCTCCCTCCCACCTTCTTCTTTGGGCATCTCTACTCCCTTGGAAGATATCCATATATTTATATCTCCTAGCCAGGCTTGTGGAGCTGTTGTTCAGAGCTATAGTTTGTACCTGCAATCAGTAACTCATTCACAGTTATTTCTGCAGCTGAGTACTGGAGTTGAAGCAGTGAGCAAAGTACCAATCTACCCTGGAGGAATTTGCAAAGATTCATGGCACACAGATTGTTAAACTGGTGTTCCCGTACCCACAAGGGTCTGCACATCCCTTGACATGGTTAACAGGCCTTGATGTGGTTATCTGTGCATTCCCCAGAGAGAGAGAATCTATGATCCTCAGCAGACCTTCAAAGGGGGCCAGTGACTCAGAAATGATGGAGAACCACTCATCTATGAGAGGGTAGCTCAGAGCGTGGTGTCTGGATCCACATGGGCCTGGGTTCGGGTCCTAGCCCCAGTACCGTGTGGCTGGGTGGCTGCAGGCAAGTGACCTTCACTTTCTGTCCCTCCTCTTTCTCATTTGGCGAAGTTTACACACCTTCCAGGGCTGCGATGGGGATGAGATGAGGTGGGGTGCCTAGTGATGCCTGCTCTGTGGTCAGGGCTCAGTTCTCATTAGAACTTCATCATTATTGTTGTTACCACTGGGTTCAGGGAGCAGATTCTGTATGCCGCCTGAAGGAAACACGTGCTAAGTGTGGCATGCGTGAATTTGGGTGGTCAAAGAAAAGACAGTAGAAAATCAGAAGGGGAACTCTGTTCCAATGATCATAGCTCCACAAGCCAGCTACACATTTTCTCACTGGTCTTAAAGCATGTTTACTCCCAAAACACACCCTCTTCAGTTACCTTTGATTTCAGTGATACCTGGGAATAGCAAGGGAAGGTTTGATTGCTGGAGACGACGGATTAGTCCATGTCTCTAGCCGAGGGTTTCTTTCAGCTGAAGGAAAAATCTAGTGAGTAATGTGAAGAGCCAGCGACTATTTAAAGAACACTTTTGAGCTGGTGAACTGGAAGAGAGAAAAGGGTAATAATTAATAATGTCTCAGTTCGCCTCTTTCTGCTGTCAAGTATGATGGACGCGGGTGCTAGGATAGAAGGTTTTAAGCAGAATCAAAAGCCGTAAGTAAATTCTTGTGGATTTTTCTGGAGCTCGTCAGGGTTACCTGGCAAAGCAATGCGTGTTGGCTTGGCTATGACTCCACTCTCAGGGCCTGAAATCTGGCTGAGAAGTCCTAAACAAACAGCGGTGATAAATGAACATGGGCCCGAGGCGGGAGGTGTCCGGCCGAGGGCGGCTGCATTACATTACCTCCTCCCCGTGCCAGGGCCGCCGCGTGGGGAGCACGCAGCCTCCCCACCCCGTGTCGTTTGCTCTAGACTGTGGTGCTGGGCTGGTCTTGCTTAACCTCTTTATTAATGATCTGTTAAGGGGAGAAAGGAGCATGTGAAGGAAGTTGCAGATGACACTCATTCGGGAGGTGTTGGAAGCACCGGAGAGGTCAGAAAAATCACACAAATGGCCCGAAGAAGGTTAGCAACCTGGAGGGAAAGTAACAAATCTTGGAGAAGTCCAGACACCCACATCTGGTGAAAATCAATCTGAGACTTAGATATCAGTGGATGGGAGGGTATGAGGCACCGGAAAAAGAGAAATAAGAAGCTGAGTGGACACCAGGAAACCCAGCCACAGGGGAGAGGCCAATGGCAGCTAGCAAGGTCTGAATATTAGCAGGTGCCGGCAACACGTGCCAACCCTGCCCATAAATTGTCTCTTGTCCTTGGGATGTCACAGTGTTGTGCACTCTCTTTTCCAGAGGATCCCCCGATTACCAGAGAGATGAAAAGGGTTTTTAGGGAACACAGCCACTACATGACGTCAGGACACTGTTTAATGGTGTTAGATGTAGAGCCACAACTTGCAACAAGACTTAGCACGCAGATGTACGGCCAGAGCGGCGTTTGCAAGGAGAACGTGAGAGATCCCTCTAGGGACACGTGCTTGTGGGCTCGCAGAGGCTCACGGGTCTCCTTCCTGGAATTGGAGACACCCCTTCAGCCCGCTGTGGGGAGCCGGCCGTTTGCTGGGCAGCGTTAGCAGGCCGGGCCAGAATTTTCTGGGACCCTCAGGGAGAGGAACTCCAGCCCCGTCTCTTTCTAGCCATCTCCACAGCCCCAACAAAATCGAACAACCGGACAGCAACACCCAGAATGAGTGTACATTTAGAGCCTCCAGAGTGGCTCTGTCCCTTCCGCCATTGGGGCATCGGTGGGCTGGAAGCCGTTGGTTACGCCCAGATGTATCTCAGCTCTGTCCTCAGGCCTTCTCCACGTGTGCCTTCCCCAGAGTAACAGGAGCCCTGCCGGAGGAGCGCTGGCCCACCTGGCTACCAGATGATCTCATGAAATGGGCGCTACTGTCCCCTCTTTGCCCGGGTGGTCACGAGGCACCTTTCCCATGAACATGTCTGCCAGAGACATTGGGACAGGAATGTACATTCCCTGTAGCTATGTTTTCCAGAAAAAAAAAATGTAATGCCAGTGCTCGGAGTAACCGCATACAGATACTGAGAAACTCTGCCCTGCCATGTGCTGCTCACTCTGTACCTGTAACCACTGGGTCACCCTTGCCTTTAGCTCTCAGGGCTGTTCCCATGGTGACATAATCTCTAGGACGCTTCATCTGTGTTAGAAGGAGCCCCGTCTGATGTTCCCTTTAGCCCTTGTGAGCTTTCCCGGCCAGAGGGTCAGACTGGCTCCTTCTGGCCCCCTCTGCATGTCACAGGAAGCAAGGCCCTCCTGTGACAGCTGGCCCTCCTGTGACGGCTGTGTCGCGGCCGCAGGGCGTGAGCAACTGAGAATCGTGCCCCTTCCCAAGCGTCCCCTTGGTGCCGCAGCCCCTGTGCACATGCAGAGCAGTGGAAGAGGCACTGCTGGGCGCATATGGAAGGAAGGTGGTTAAAACCTCTTGGAGAGGAGATCATTTTTCAGTTATGCCTGTTAGACCCAGAATAAAGAGGCAGATGCCAATGTGTGGCCGAAGACCCCGCTGTACACACTGCACCGTCATCCTGCAGAGCAAGTACACAGGACGGGGCTCTGAAGTAAAACTCACAAAGATTGCTAACACTGGGAACCCGAGTTTCGTACAGCCATCGCTGCCTTTTCCCCACTCATCACTGTCACGTTCACAGTACGACTGAGGACGTTTAATGAGGAATCGGGAGAACCCATTTTTCTTCAGTCCTTGTTCAGAGAGAGTGCCATTTGAAAGCACGCTTTCCGATGCAGACGTGGTCGTGTAAACACGCACTCGTCGGGGACGGGACCCTGCTTCGTGGCGGGGTCAGTGCTGCATGGCTGGTGGGCACCGGGCTCGGGCATCTGACAGACCCAGCTCCGGCACCAGTTCCACCACTCTTGCATGCTGCCCGAGGCCTTGAACGACAGCGAAGGCTGTCACTGTTGTCATTTATTCAGGGTCACGCAATCGTCCTTCCGTGTTGACAAAGGGACATCTGTGCATGATCTTGGTTTCTTGTCCACATCGGGCAGCGGGGGAGCCTTGCCAGGATGGGGCAGGCACCCTGCAGCCCTCCGGGAGGGGTGGGAGGCAGGAGCACCTGCCGGTGTGTTTGGTCCTGGCAGCAGGGTGAGGCGTCTCTGTCCCCCGCTCAGGTGTCAGCACGCACGCTGGTGGCCGTCCTGAGCCAGCAAGGGGTGGAACTCACGCCACTGGCTTCCCGCAGCCACTCTTCGTCCAGAGCACCTTGACCTCTGATGTAACTGCACTATTGATTGGAGCCAAGTTTCTGCACCAATCCCTCTGCAAAAACCAAAGCAAAAGCCCTCCGCAAGTTGAGGGCGACGTCCCCTTCCCTGTGGCCTCGGGTTCTGCCTCTTTCTTGCTGCTGGTTGCACTTAGAGTTTGGTTTATGCTTTTGTGTTTGGGGCACCTGGACCCGAGCTTGGGAGTGTGATGACTCCACGTCAGAGGAAATCCTTTGCGTTCCTCTTTGTCTGAGGGCAGGTGACACACTAGGAAGTGAAAGCACTTCTGCTTTCTCGTGGGAGCGGGACGAAGGGTCCGGCCCACAGCATCCCCACTGGGAGGTTCGGAGTTCCCCACAGCCCAGCAGGCTTTCGGTGTAACGGGTGGTGGAGAAGAACTGTCCTTCCCTCTCTCGGAATGTGGACACGAGAGAGGGGAAGTGAGGAAACGTTCAGAGCCGTGGAGCACTCCTGTCCCTCCTTACACAACAGGCCCGGGGCGCTGAGAAATCTGATACGTCTGACAGGGCGGTGGCAGCCGGTGAGGTGCAGGCCGAGACGCGCCGGGTGCATTTTCTCTTGTTATTGTTTTTAGAAAGTACGAAGGCACTAACGTGTTTGCGGAGGCCAGACTGCTAAGCCATCCCTGCAGTGTGTGGGTGAGAGCCAGCACCTGCACGGGGGCTTAGGACGCCCACCCCGGACACCTTCCGGGAGCTTTAGATAACTGGGCGTCTGCCCGCGGTGTGCCCACACTGTGGGCAGGGACAGAGACAGGGGATGACGGGCTCTCTCCGTCTCCCCCTTGGGTGGTTACGGCTTTTCCACCCAACACCACGGGCAGGGACAACCGAAGGGCAGCCTTCAGCCCAGGGGCTCCGGGCCTCGTCCACTCATTGTCAGAAAAGTCTTCAGAGTTCTGAGGGCAAACATTGTCCCTTCTTCCCACCTCTGTGCCACTCACACAGCTCCACTTGAGAGAAAATACGCCCATGGCCATCCCTGAGTTTCACCTGCTTCCCCCTCTGCCCGTTTTACAAAGTGGAAAAAGTGGGGTTCCAACAGTTGGGATTTTTCCAGGGCTACAGAGGTAGGACATGGGACAAGTCAGACATGAACTTAAAATGCCTGACTCTTGGTCAACTACTCCTTCCTCTGTCGTAGTATGTCCCTAAAGACAGTCCTCAGGGCACTAATGGTATTAGACATTAAGTGACACTATTTTTTAAAAATTGTAAGAAAAGCATCTTGTGTTGAAGTAAGTTTGAGCAGAACTGGATTAAACCGTTAAATCGGTTGCTTCATTGCAGGCCTTCTCAGAGCCTTTGCCGGGCCAGCGTCCTCAGGGAGGGGGAGAGCAGGCTGGCTGGGGTCACTGTGCTTATTGCTCACAGGCCCTTTTCCTTCCAGACCCTCGTGGAGAATTAGTGCGCACAGAATGTATGTGGGAGGGCTTGGCTGCAGCATGCCTTCTCTTTGGTCTTCATGATGGGCTATCGGCCCGAGCAAGTGGAACTACCACCATGTTTCCGGACGTTAACTGGGACCCCAAAGGTCCCCGTGTCAGAAAGGACACATGGGCCCGAAAGGAGAAGGCATGTAGCCCACACCACCATGAAGTTCTCGTCTCCCTTCCGGTGTTGGCAGCCCAGTATTCACCTGGGACTTGATGGGCATGTGTATCCAGTAGCTAATAAGACACAAGTAGTAGTTGGGGCCCTTAGCCCAGTTGCCTTCGTGGGGGAAATGGTGCAGGAGCTCCGGTGCTGGCGAAGGCGAGAGCCGCCGTCTCCTTCCCCGTGCTGCTGACCGCACGCCAGCTGCTGGCCTAAGTCGGGGCTCAGCACACCCGCTCTGCAGCGGACACCTAGTAAGGATTCTGGGTTTCATAAGCCCAGAGGGAGGCAAACCTCAAGACGATTGTGTAAGCATTTATATAACAGGAAAGAAAATAAGTTCTCACAGCTTTTTTTATTGATGAAATTCACAATAGAATGAGTGCATTTGGGGGTAATACATGTCTACTAATGAGAAGAATGGGATTCTTTGAGGGGGAGTAACATTTCACTCACTTGGGGTTCAAAGTTAGTCTTCTCTGTCATCAGAATCTGTTGCAGATGTCCATCTGTTGATACTGATAGGGAGTGCTATTTTATATAGTTCATCTCCGAAAATGTCTGCTCAGATGGGTGACACACGTGGTAATGAAAGGCTGTCACGTTCTAACTGCCCTGTTGCCCTTGGTAGTGTCTTGGGCAGCAGTGCAGAGCCATGCAGGTGCCACGTAGCATCTTGGTCACTGACATCACTGTCATTGCAATGCAAAGGTAGCAAAAGACAGCCAAAAAATGAGTGGGCATGGCTGAGTTCCAGTAGAAATTCTGTTTATGGACAGAGAAATGTGAATTTCATGTAATTTTCGGGTGTCACAAAATATTCTTCTTTTCACTTTTTTTCCACCCTTTAAAAAGGTGAAAACTATTTTTAATTCACGGGGCTGCACAAAAGCCAGCGGTGGCTGCATGTGACCCAGTGCGCCTTCGTTTGCCACCCTCATCTTAAGTGTTTTCACACTGATCATCCTGTTCAGTCCTCACATGTCCCTCGGTGGTAGGTACTCCTACTGCCCTGTTTTCCGGATGAGGAAACTTAGGCACAGAGAAAGGGAGTGCCTTGTCCAAAGTCACACAGCTGGGGAGTGTCGGATCCGGGATTTGAACACTGGTGTGTCTGGCTCCCAAGCCGCTCACCAGGACTCTTGATTGTCTGTGTGGACTCTCATTGCATTCTCCAGGGTGACCCTTTCAGATCTCTGCTTCAGTCGTCCCGCTCCCCAGTCAGGCCCCTCGTACGGGGGACGGGAAATGGGTCCTTTTCCTAAGATTCCTGAAGACGGCCCACAAGGGCCCCATCGGTTTGCCGCAGCTCTCCGTCTCGGGGTTTTGCTGCGCTGACCACTCCCCTTCCTTCTCCTCACACCTTCCTTTACCTCACCTTCCTCCTCTGTTCTTTCCTTTGTCATGTGTAAAATGTCCATCTTGCTTGTGGGAGTTCGTGGAATGGGGAGGGGACTCTGCATTCCAGGTCTGCCCCTTAGCAGGTATGTGACTTTGGGCACATTGTTTCATCTCTGAGTCTCCATGTCCTCATCTGGAACGTGGGGAAATACTGATTTACTGTCCTGCCTTGTGGCGTTCTTGTGGCGATCAGGTGCGATAATGATGGAAAATGCTAGCCCGGGGCTGGCCCCTAGTAAGTACTCAGTAAACTGACTTGTCCTAGTTCCTTCCCACTGTCACCTCCTTTGATACCTTCTTCCCTGACCACCCTGTACAGTCTTGCAGCATCAGTAGTTCTGTAATTATTTATCAAGCATCCAGTGTGTGTCATAAAGATCTGAATGTTTATTCGATGGCTGTCTCCTGGATCAGGCCGGGCACCGAGCACACTCTGACCACTGGAACCGCTTTGGATTGATTCACATCATCATAGAAATAGGTGGAAACAGTCTCTCTAGGGATTGTCACACTTTGGACCACAGACCCCTCCCTGGAATGGGTCAGGCAGCAAAAAGCATAGTCCCACAAATTTAAAAGCCCGCCATACACAATCCCAATAAACCAGCATAGTTAATAGCCAATTGGAATTAGGAACCCAAAGACACTTAAAACTTTTCAGCCATTCTCGGAGGTATCACCATGATGTGAAGTCAAGAGAAACTCCAACGAAGGCCATAAAGCCAGTGGAATCACAAAGAAAATGCTCAAGCTGCCTTTTCCTAGATATTTGTATGCTCTTATCTTGTCTAATCGAGAACAAAGAAAATATTAGAAACAGGTTGGTAAGAAGGGTAATGTATCTTTTCTGCCTGCAGAGAAGCATGTACACACTTGCGGACTTTGACGTATTCTTAGAGAGGCTTGCAAAGGATTGTGCAAGCAGGAGAGGCTCCAGGATTACGAGGCCTTTGTGATTCATGTTTCATGGTTGCCAGCAGCTGGCATCTTTGAGAAACCCCTTGAAAAGTGGGCAGAGCTCCTTGTGCAAACTTCTGAGCAGAGAGTTAAGGAAACTGCGTGTGACTCTTAATCTGTTGGGAAATTTTAGGGTGAAAAATGTAATTACATCTGAAACGCCAACAACCCAGGCCAAAAGAATGTCTCCTCTTTGGAAGGTTCTTTGTTGATGAGATTAAAAGCTAAGCTCTTGTGCTCCTGCCTACAAATTATTCAGATTATTTGAAAAGAAATGAAAGAAGACACGGGGAGGAAAAGAACGCCACATACCTCATTATGTAGCATTTAACTAATGCTCTCCTGTTTAGCACTTAGGTCAGCAAATATTTATCGAGTGCCGGCTATGAACAATTCAACAGAAACTAGACAGAGAAGGTCTGAACTATCTGTCCATGCAAGATTATAGGAAGAATCGAAGGACTCTGAAGGTTAGCACAGGGTAGCTCGTGTTGCGTGGTCTGTATTGCCATTGGTTCTGTGTAGAAGTAGATGAGCATGGGCAGTTGAGGTGGCTGACAGAGAGGACTGTGTGACATGACCTGAACACCAGGATCAGAGGCAAAGAGGGGTAACACACAAAGGAACTAAAAGAAGACAGGAAAGTGGCAGAGTGACATTTAAAGGTGGGATTGTGGTCAGTTTCAGACAGACCCATCTACATGCCTTGTGACCGTGGAATCCAAGTTGATGATGAGCAAGGTTTGTTCAGAGAAGCACCTTCATCATGGAACTCCACTCCGTCTTCCTCTACCCGAGCATGTAGGTCTTAGGTGCCCCATTTCCTAGAGAAGAGGCAAACTCACCCCCCAAGGTGGAAAGCCAGGCAGGACAGGAGTTTTGTCATTTGCGACCACTTTCCATGCTCTTTCTTCAGCATTAGTGGCCAGTCAGCCACTGGTTCTGCAGATCCAGCTCTTCAAACCACGTGCCAAGGTGTCTCCCCATGGGGTTAAGTTCCAAGAATTCATAAGTCAGCTGGCTCAGTGTTGGGAAATCAAATAGTGGTTTTAAAATACAGTGTATATATAATACGCAATAAATGATATGTGTTTCATTGTATATATTGTACATCTTCATGTATTAGGTGCCCAGCTGACCTGCAAAGCTGATGTCATGTTGCTAAACCTCCTGTGCTTGTGGAGAGGATTGGGGAACCTGCTGGAATATAATAGTCATAATGCAATAGGAAAAACAATAATATAGCATGCAGATCTAATAAGGTATTGATTGAGCTTGGTTCCTGATACTTCCTGAGTGGTTTTGGTGAAAAAGCACCAGGGAAGGCAGTGCACATCCCATGAGGCTCTTGTGAGGCTCTTGTGAGGCCTGAATCCGTTACACTGTGCAGTGCCCGGCGTATGGTAAAAGCTATGCCAATGTTAGTTGCGTAGATAAATGGAGACCTTCGGCAAGTTTCCAAAAGGAATTTCTGAATGTTTTGGAAGGGTTTAGAGAGGGAGAGTCTAAATGGTTTTTTCCTGCCTGATTTTACTTTGAAACAAGGGAGTTCCCTTGTACACTGTACCTTGTCGTTTGTGCATATGGTGAGTGCCTGAATCGGCCATTCATAAATCTCGGAATGCCCACCTCAGCTAACGGTGCCCAGTAGTATGACTGAGCAGCAGCTACTGAGGCCCCCAGGTCGGGCACTAACTCCCAGCATAGAAAGCAATATGGGTGACCAGCCTGAGTGCTTACAAAGGGCCAGGCACTTGATTCAGTGCCTTGCCATGTGCTGACTCATTGCACCCCCACACAAACCCATGAGGCAGGTACTGTTGTTAGTCTCATTTTGAAGATAAGAACCCTGTACCCTAATGGGTTTGCGGCGACTGCCCCGGGTTATGGAACTGGTGAGCAGTGGTGCTGGGACTTGTACGTGGGCAGTGTGCCTCCGCCAGGTATTGACATGTGGGCTGGGTACTTCTTCACTGTGCAGTTGTGTGTGTTTGGCAACATCCCTAGCCTCTGCCTTCTAGAAGCCGGGAGTGTTCCCGCACCCATGATGACCAAAAATGACTTCAGAGATTGCAAATGTCCGCTGGTCAACATAGTCGCCCTCGGGTGAGAACTGCTTTTCTACGTCCAGACGTGCCCTACCTTGTGTCCCAGGAGGATTCCGGGGTTGCCCCTCAGACTGAGGTGTTTTCTCAGCTGTTCCAGCCACGACGCCACCTCTGCGGTCCTTGGAGGAAGTGGGGCGTTCTTGTGCAGGGACAGAGGGGAAGTGAACGTTCTACAAATGCTCGTGTGTGCGTTTGAATAGGGAGAGAGGGACATGCGTGGTGAAGATACAGAAGGATGATGGTGATATGAGAGCGGGGATGGCAAACTGGAAAGGGATACATACCTGCCACTGAAGACCCCAAAACTCTGAACTCCCTGGGCTCGCGCTAGGGTTCCCAGACCTGGCTCAAACCTCAGTTCCACTGACGAAGGCTGTTTGACCTTGGACCAGTCAATCAACCTCATTGCCTCTGCTTCCTCCCCTACCAAAGAGAGACAGAGTTTGTTTCTACCTCATGATGGTGGTGTGAGTTCCTAAAGGTGCCTAGCGTACTTATTGAAAGGGCAATGAGGTGGTGATGTTTCGTAGTTAAGGAAACAGGCTGGGGACCCAGGCTGCCCCAGTGGCCATCTGGCTTGGCTACCTGCTGGCTGTGTCATCTTGATTGAGCAACTCAGCCTCTTTGAGCCTTAGCTGCCTCGTTTCTAGTCTCCACCATCCAGATTTGATGTGAGGAAGGTGTGCAATTAGACACACGAAGCCCTTTGCCCAGGGCCTGGCATCAGCATTAGTGCTAAGAGGCCACTTCCCATCTAAAGATCTGGACAAGTTTGTTAGGGCGAAGGCCCACCCATGGGGTTGCTTAAAATACAGAAACTGAGTGTCCCACAGTTCTGGGAGCCACAAGTCCGGTGTCTGCAGGGTTGGTCCCTGCTGAGGGCCGTGGCAGAGACTCTGTTCTGTGCCTGTCCCCCAGCTTCTGTTGGTTTGCTGGAAGTTAGTGGCATTCCTTGGTTTGTGGGTAGATTACCCCAAGTCTCTGCCTCCTCTCACCTGGTCGTGTTCTCCCTGAGTGGATTCTGCGTGGTTTCTGCATCCAGATTGCTCCGTTTTAGAAGGGTGCCTATCACATTGGGTTAGGGTTCCAGTAGGACTTCATCTTAACTAATTGCATCTGCAATGACCCTATTTCCAAATAAGGTCATATTCTGAGGTACTGGGGTTTGGGACTTCCACATAATGAAATTTGAGGAGGCACCGCTGAACCCATAACAGCATTCCGTGAATCTTTTGAAGGTTTCTCCCAGCTCTGAAGTCACAGGAGGGGCCATTGAAGTCTGAGTAGTTTGGGGCGACCAAATATACGGTCCCCTATGAGCACAGGAGAGAGCACTGGTTTGGGAGTTGGAGAATGAGCCGCTTGATAGGAGTGGCTTGAGTATGTTTGACTCTTGAAATGTGTCTACTTGGCTGTGCCTTCTCTGTGACTTGGGACTGATGATGGTAACCGTGCACGCCTTCACCTCCATCCACAGGTGTCAGGCTTCGGACTGAGGCAGAGTGAAGACCCTTGAAGGTCTCCAGGTTCTGTGTGGATGCCTTATTCTGGCCCTCACCATGCACGAGGGATGCGAGGAGATGTCAATTCCCGCACGGGGATTCGGCGTCTGTTAACAGGGCCTCCCTCCTCCATCCCTCCTCTCTCCTCTCCCTACCAAACACAGGCCTGCTGCTGATGTTTTCAAAAGCTCCCTGTGCTGCGAGATCTGAGCAAACTTGATCTTCCAGGTTTAACTTAAATATTGTTTCCATTTTGAAGCCTGTCATGTGGGTGCACCACAAAGAGGGTTCGGTTCCCCACCCCCACCCCCAAGCCCTGGGCTGCAGTAGGTAGGCAGTAACCGAATACTAGGAAGAAAGAAGGAGCCTGAAATGGATCCTCAGGGCTCTGGGCCTGTGCAGAGACAAAGCAGGATGTAAGCAAAGCCATTACTTCTCCCCTCTGATCAAAGGCGAGCTGGTGGCCCCGCCCCTCCTCCCCACCACCCAGCACGCAGTGCACACAGCCTGGTGTGTCCGCCAGAGTGATGGTGATTTGCCTGCAGGACCAGCTCTGGCTGGTCAGGGGTTCCAAGTGGGAGGCCAGGAGTGCCCAGGTTGAAAAAATGTGCCCATTTGCAAGTAGAAGCCATTACAAAGCTCTCCGATGAGGGAGACACACGAACTGAACTGATGTTGTGGTTGATGGATTGCTCTTTTCATCCGCATTGGGTGGAGCTGTGAGATGAGAATTTGCCAGCAGGACCTCCAAGTAAAAGGTTAAAGTCTCAGGAGCCAAGTAGACTAGCGCCTCTTGGGTTTTACAGCCCCCCGGGGTCTTGTTAAATGCAGATTCCGACTCCTCACGTCTGGGTGGAGCATGAGAGTCTGCATGTCTGACAGGCTCCCAGGCCGGGCTGCCAGTTAGAGAGAAAGAGAAAGCTGGACGCCCAGTTAAATTTGAATTTCCTGTGTTTTATCCAGCAGCCCCACCCGCAGGCGTTGTTAATACCACTGGTGCTCGGACCACACTTTGAGTGGCAAGGGCGTACACATCAAAACAAAGACTTGATGAGGACGCGAGGCTGTGAGGCTGCATTAGTGGATGCACATCTGGTACAATTTAAAAACAAGCTCGTGATTCACGGGATCGTCGTCCTGCACAGCGGTTCTCTGGGTTATTGGCAGAAACAAACCAATAGCAGCAAAGAGTGTACAAACGTCTCGAGAAATGGGGTTTCCGGCATTCCAAGGCTTACGGGGCCTCGGTGCACTTTATGTATTTATTTGCTTAGTCACTTACGTAATATTGGTAAATGCAAAGTGCAGGTACGGCTGTGAGAGTGAAAAGGGACCTTAAAGAGCTAAAAAGAATGCAAAGCTTGATGCTGAGGCCCTTGGGGTGGCATTCTGCCTCCCCGCCCTTCAAAATGAAGGGGCCACCGTGACCCTTTCTGCCGTTGGCCCCTGGGAGGTGAGGGCTGGGGCTTAGGTTTACCGTGACATCTGACGTGCTAACCCCAGGCTCTGCTCCTTCAAAGTGAAGAGAACTGAGTCCAGTTCCTCTGAGGCCACTGAGCGACCTGAGCAGCCACTCCCGGAGTACTGGGAGCTGGGCGCGGGGAGGCAGCGTAGCCGCCGCCGTTCCTTCTAGCCCGAAGCTCCACAGGCGGAGCGGGAGGGCCGTGGAGAACTTCCTCCTCCTCGGAGCCCCCTTTTCCTTTGCTGGGGCTGCTTAGTGGTGCCTTGTGAGGGCTTTCTCCTGGGGGCTGCACGGGGTTCAAAACAGGTTGTGGGACCTGGCTTTCCAGGACTTTTTTGTTTGTGTTGCTCTAATTTAAGATAGAGCAGATTCTCTGTATTCCAGGTCTTCCTTGCCTGTTTTCTGTAAACATTCCTTGCCTGGCCATCCATTCTTGAGATTGGGTTGAGTCTTGTATATACACCCACGATGATTTTAGTATGCTTGATTTAATGAATCAAAGGCGGACATCATATTTTTCCCAACTTAAATAGTGCCAGTTGTTCTATTCTTCAGGTAATCGTTGAGTGTCTACTATGTGCCAGGTCTGTGGGGAACTACAGCCATTCAGGAGCTAGGGGGTAAATAGCTCTCTCGCCCCACCTGTCTTAGGCCTATTTCTATTACAGCAATGAGGAAACCCGAAATTTGCAGCTGAAATGTTCAAAAGTGTTCACTTAGCACATTGGCAGGCTTTGATTTCTGAAACACTTTCAAATAAGATCCCTTCTCAAGTCCCTTTTTTAGAAGTCCTACATACATGCCCCCTCCCCCTCAGTGGAATGTGGTGTACCCATTGTTTTTAGTCTGCAGTTAATTCAGGGTTCGTTTCTCACGGTAAAAGATTTAAGCTTTACTGAAGTAAACAGCTTAAAACCTGAATGTCCGTTCCCCTCTGCTCCCTAACTCCACACTTCTCCCCAGAAGCAGTATATCCCAGTTAATTGGTAGATGTGCCCTTCAAATGTCTTTCTAAATACATGTACCTTTACAAGTTTCATTGGTAACACAGATTGGATCTTGTTAAACACATGCTTCTGTGATTTGTATTTTTCACTTACTATATCTTGGTAAGGCCTTCCGTTTTAGTATATATGAATCTACGTCATTCTTTTCTAATAGCTAGAGGAGTATTCCGTGGAATTTCCCTGCCAAGGTTTGTTTAACCACTCACAGCTGGTGGGTATTTAGACTGCAGTTTTTTCTGTTCGGTTTGGTTTTGCTTTGTTTTTTGCTATGACAAACGAGACTGCAGTTAACAATTGCATGTATGTGTCTTTGGGCATATGTGCGAGTATTTCTGTAGTCTAGAGACCCAGAATTTAATTGTCTGCCTCAGAGGGATCCGATAAATGGATGAGAACAGGGTTCATTGCCAACTGGCAAATGCATTCCAACCTGCATCTCCGGCTTCTCAGCCCACGCTGCCCTGTTTGAATAATTCAGGACTGCCCAAGAGTAGTCCATGTGTGGACCCGGCTGGCTCACATTGTAGACGCTGGAGTCAAGCCTCATAGGGAAAAACCTTAGAGTTACAATATCTAAATGCTTTAAAATGATAGGGACTTGCTTGAGCAAAAAGTAGAACAGAGAAGAATAAAGGAAGATTCCCTAATGAATGGCTTAACACCTCCATATGGAAGAGAACATTTGTCTTTCGGGAAAGGAGGTGGGCCATTCTTTTGGACAAGAACTTTTTCATGCTTTTCTGCCCAGCTGAGCCAACTCCACAAAATAGTCGCAACTAAACAAACACCCAGTGAGTGTGCTGTGTTGACCTGGATTTTGCTGCAGATTTTAAAGTACACCTGATAGGGTGTGGTGGGCAGAGTTTCAATGATGTCTACCCAAGATCCCCATCCCTGGCTATTCAAACACTGCCTAACCCTGGCGCTGGGCAAAAGGACTTTGCAGACGAAATTAAGGTTACAGATCAACTGATCTTGAAATAGAGAACGTGTCCTGGATTGTCCAGGGGATCCAACATAAAGACATGAACCCTTTGCAATAGAAAGGGAAAGCAGAAGCGTCCCCTGGTGGATTAAGAAAGAGGGGTGAGGGATGGGGCAGCACGAGAGGGAAGAGGAAGTCTAAGTGTAAGTAAGCACAGGCTTTGAGGGTGGAGGGAGGGGCCCCAAGCCAGGGGATACAGGGGACCTCTGGAAGCTGACGACTCCTAGGTAGCAGCTGGTAAGGGCAATCGTACAGCTACATGGGACTGAAAATTGCTGGCGACTGGAGTGAGCTGGGTAGTAGATTCGTCCCCAGAGGTCCAGAAAAGCCTGTAGCCCTGCCAACACGTGGATTTTGGTCTTGGGAGATCCAGAGGAGAGAGATCATAAATGGATATTTTTAAGCTGCTAACTATGTGGTAATTAATCATGACAGCAATAGAAAACCAGTCAGGGGTTGAACCAACGTGTATGCATTGGACACAGCTGAAATGGGCCCGTGGGACAGGCTGGGATATTTCTTACTTCCTCACACATAAAGCAGGGTGGGGTCCAGTGTTAACGATAAGCAGAAGAGTAGGTCACCTTTTCTATTAATAAATGCCTGCCACAAGGATGGTTCAACATATGAAAATCAATCAATGTGATACACCACATAAACAAAATCAAAGATAAAGACCATATGGTCATTTCAATTGATGCAGAAAAAGCTTTCGACAAGGTACAACATCCATTTATGATCAAAACACTAAATAAAATAGGTATAGAAGGAAAGTATCTCAACATAATAAAGGCCATATATGAGAG
>PVJL010007559.1:0-76565 GCA_004026885.1 Lyroderma lyra | reverse complement strand
TGTGTATGTGCGTATGTGTGTGCATGTGTGTGCGTGCGTGTGTGCATGTGTGTACATGTGAGCATGCGTGTGTGTGCATGTGTGTGTGCATGTGCGTGTACACATGTGTGTGTGCGTGTGTGTGTGTGTGAGAAAGAGAGAGAAAGATTGAGATTATTTGAGTGGGCTTGTGAGTGCGCCCCTGTGAGCACACTGACTCCATCAGCTGTGACGGGCCCACCCCAGGACAAATGGCTCAAACAGGGCTGAGCTTCAGCTGGGCCCTGTGTGACTTGGAGGCAGGGAGGACGGCAGGGGAAGGGGAGGAAGAAAGGCTGCTGGAAAGAGAAGGAAGGGCAGTGAGCTCATACCCTGGGGGAGCAGGCACGTGGGACCCCTGCCACCACCAGCTAAGCCACCACCAGCCAGCTAACAATCACAGAGCAGACCCCAGCCAGGCCTTCCCCGTGGGCGTGAGGCCCTAGGCCCACCCACAGGCACCGACACTTTATTGATTACGTAACAGTCTGGAGGCGATTATAGTTGGGCAGCAACAGGGCAATTTTCCTCCCCTTCTGCCTTTCCTCCTGGCCTCCCCACCGAGCGGAGGCCGGCCCTGCATGGGCAGCCAGGGCATGTCCAGGTCATGCTTGCAGTGGAGGTTTCCTCTCGGGGCTCAGTGGCCCTCCTCAGGTTCACTGGGTGCAGGTCCTGCTCCGGGGGGACACGTCATTGGAGGAACAGACACGTGGCTTAGGCCGAGAGAGAGTGACAGGGGCCTGGTCAGCCCTCCTCTCCCCGCCCTCTCCGGGCCATGGAGCTGGGTTCCGGTGGGTCTTTCAGTTTGGGACATGAACGAAGAAGGCAGGTCTGGGCAGAGCAAGGATGGGAGGTCAGGAGCATGCAGGCAGAAGGCCCACGCCTGACCCCAAAGGCGAAGTACGGCGGTGCCAGCAGCTGGGGGGTAGGTAGTCAGTCCCTCCCCGGCACGGTCGGAGCGGTCTCCGGCAATACCAGGAGGCACCATTTGCCCCTCACCCAATACCTGGTAGGAGCTCACAGAGCCCATTAGAAGTGAAGGAAAAGGCTCTACCCAGCCTTGCCCAAAAGGAGACAATACCTGCCCCGCAGGGTCCGAATTTAGTAAGCACCAGAGGATGGGGGAGATGGGGAGCAGGGTGGGTGCCTGGCGTGGGACCGGTGTTCAGCAAGGACTGGTGGGAGACAGCAGGTTGAGAAAGCTGAGGGGTGCACAGCTTAAGGAGGGAGCTGAGCCCCGCGGAGGACACAGGCACCTCCTGGGTGTCCAAGAACCAGGGCTTCACAAAGGCCAGGACCAGGGCCACTGTCACATAGCAGTTACCTTCCGAAACAAATCCCGAAGTGAGTGGGAGTTCACGGATGGGGTGAGGGGGGTGGACCGGAAACAGAATTCCAGGTAAAGGAAACATTTCCAAAGGTTCCGAGGCTGGGCTGCTACAGCTCCTCCTGGTAACGAGCCCTGACTGACCCTTCTCGGGCCCAGACACTCTCCACGTGCTTTCACTCATCTGTACCCTTTGGGCGTGTGCCCTCATTTGCTCCATTTGACAGATGAGGAAACTGAGACGCAGAGAGTTAGGGGCTGGACCGAGAGCACACAGGGCAGACAGGGCAGAGCGGATTCAGCTGGTCCTGCGTCCAGAGAGGGCACAGGGGCGGAGGGCCTTGGGCATCATTCTGGGGAGCACTGTGGCGGGTGGGGAAGTGAGCACTCCAGTGGCCCATGCAGAGCGAGGGTCACAGGAGGTGAGGGTCGCCAGGGGTCAGCTTCCACAGGGTACGTTCTCTTCTGCAGAAGCCTGTCTGGCTCTGTCAGCGGTGACACTGAATGACACATTCGTGCCCAGTGCTGCTGCCTCCCAAAGAGCACTTTCACTCCGATTGGTGCTGCGCCCTCCCCGGGAGCAGAAGTGATGGCACCCACTGCACAGGTAAGGACACTGGGATTCTGAGAGCTCGGTGATTGCCACATGACTAGTGTCTGGCAGAGCCTGGACTTCCACCTAGGTCCTGTGACACTAAGTTCTCTGGTGTACACGGCCATCTTCCCTACCTAGGCTGCACCCTCTTGGCTGGTGCTATGTCTGCCTGGCCCACCAAGTGCATTGTAAACCCCAATAAGTATGTGTCGAATGAATGGATAAGTGTCTCCAGCACAAGTGTCACTGCCCTCTGGCTCCAGATGACCCCTGGATCATATGACCATGAGGACAACAGTGAGCAACCCTCACACGTTTTCTCCATCCATCCAGGGATGGTGATTGTTGGTATGATATATGGAGAATGAGGAGAGGTCATGAGACAGAAACAGAGCAGGGGACAGGGCCCCCGTCCTAGTAACTGGACTCAGACTCTCTACCACCAGGACCCCGAGTTAGGACAGATGACCCAGCTCACCCCCTCCTCTAACTCACAGGCTGGCGAGGAAGACAACCCTACATAGTAAATGCCAGCCTAGGTTGTGGGAAGGACCGAGAAACTGCTCTGAGAAAGTGCTGGGCAGCTCTGGAGGTGGGTCCTTCGGAAGAGACGAACCTGTTCGAGAGCGAAGGCCCGAAACAGATTGCGATCCTAGAGATCTGGGGAAATCTCACTCCTCCAGGACTGCTGTTCGGAGGAAGCCAGAGCTGACTCGGAAACCCGTCTCTGATATAATACGAATGATGGAAGTGCTCTTTCCGAAGTAGTTTTAAAATAAGATTTTATATATATATATATATAAGAGTGAGAGAGAGAGAGAATGACAGATGGACGGGGTAGTCAGTGGAGTATTTTTAATCCTGGAATCAGGATTATGTAACAACGGGAAAAGCAAAGCTAAGGCAGGTGGTGAGTCATCTGGAGCAAAGACGGGGACGAGTCTCACCCAAACCTCCCTTCCCACTCTGCCGGCATCTGCAGACGCCGGGATCCGCAGGGCCATGTCAGGAAGCCAAGGGCAGTGGGCCCAGGGTGGGGAAGAAGCACCAAGAAGGCTGGCTCGGCCTTGGGGTGGGTTCACAGGATCCGGGGAGGGAGGGAGGAAGGCAGGGCCCCGCCTGACCCACTCGCAAAGGCTGAGTTTTGGAAACACGTGTCTACTTCCAGGAAATTGGAAAAGGCTTGGGAGAGTTTTTCAGGGGAATTCTTGGCTCTGCACTACAGACGCCATATCATCTTTGCCTGTAATTTGCGGAAACGGGGGACTGTGAAGGCTGCATGTGAAGTTGGCCACCGCCTGAAGACACTCTCTGAAGGGCCACCATGAGGCTGACAGCACAAGGGCTCCTCTCCAGGCCTGTGCAGCACTTGCCATAAGCCAGCAGGCCTGTGGGAAAGCAAGAGGCTCTATGTGTGGACATAAGGAAACCCATCCTGATTGTCAAGGAAGTAAAGCAAGAGATGAGGGACAGAGAGGATGTGCTGTGTCTACCCCTGGGGAACTTCGGGAAGAAAACACCTTCCATCCGCCCGGGGTGGTGTGTAAAGTCTTCTGCTTGAGGCAGGGAGCTGCTTGACCAAAGAGCCAACTGAGGATCTTTCCTCTTCCAGAATCCTTCAACTCTATATGCAACTAAAAACGCACGCAGGGCACGTGGAGCTAGCGCCCATGCCTCCTTTCTTCAGCAGAAGAACTCCTCTGCCTTCCACTCTTTCTGAGCTTGCCATGGCCATATTTAATCCACCAACCACCCTACAAGATTAATGTAGCCATCCTCATTTTAAGGATATGAAAACTGAGACATAAGGTCAGTGGCTCAACTGGGACTTGAACTCAGTCTGTGTGACTCATCCTCCTGACCCTGACAGCATGGAGCCTCAACCCCAAGTTTCATTGCTCTGAGCCTGACTTTTCCCCAGGGTATGGGATCCTGCAGTATGTTTGGCTGAAGCCAACATGAGTTATAGGTCCAGAGAGACAGCTGCTAGCTCCAGCAACCACGGCATCCGTCTATGATTCAGCCTACAGCAGGCAAGGACCTGCCCGGAAAGTGACCCTCACACCACATCCCAGCCAGGGGCAAGCCAACACACAATCTGCAAGTAAACCCCCAAACATGATCATTTTGGGTAGCAATAAGAAAATAAAGCAGGGTGAGGTGACAGAAAAACTGAGGCCCAGGGAGACTGAGGTTAACAGGAAAAAGGCAGAAAATACCACATGGACCATGAGTAGACCAAGAAGGGTAAGAGAGAAGAGAGAGAAGGGGAGGAGAAGGAGAGAGAGAGAGGAGACACAGGTAGAGAAACCACAAGAAAAATTACACCAGAGAAACCTAGAGACACCGAAGCCGTGGAAGAGATGCCCGCAGTAACGAACCCTGAGAAACATAGATGGAGGGAGAGCAGAAACAAAGACCGAGGAGCCATGGTTTGAATTAGGGAGGCTGAAGATGGGAACAAAATGAGGAAGGCATGCGTAAAAATAAAGTTAGAAGGCTGGAGTCAGGGAGGCTGGACAGAAATGGGGAGAGGGAGAGAGAAAGGGAAGGAAAGAGGGAGACTACAGAGCTATTGTCGTCATCGATTACAGAGTTGGGGTTTCAAAGTTGCTCCGAGATCTGTGAACTCTAACCCTCTTATCAACTCCTCTTGTTACTTTTATTATCCTCCCTGATAGGCCCTAAAGTTTGAAAGAGGCTTGTCTGCCCAACAATCTGCATTCCATAAGTAATAATGCGTTTGCTTCCCCACTTGTTAGTCATCAGAGCCGTCTATAGCGGGATCAGGGCAGCAGGAGCACACTCACGTGGCAGTGTGCAGCTGCAGGACGTCCAGCCAGCAGCAAAGAAATCTGCTATTGATGAGCCTTGTGCAAGTAAATGCATCCTTTGTGTTGCGTTTGAGAGTATGTTGACAACCGTTCAAAGGACACAAAGGGAGACTCTGCTGTCTTCACAGACCCTTGTGCATCTAAGGGCTGTTTTCAATGACAGTCCCAGGTGGTTCCTTCATCTTGCCAGTCACTGGGCTACGCCACCTGGACTGAGATCCTGGTTAAGGTGGGTTGCTTTCTTGGGGATGTGTAGTCAGAAATGAATTCACAGCATCTATCTGAGCAGCCATTTCTCATGTCAACTATGGCTGTGAGAATAAAAGCTATTAAAATCCATTTAACCCTCTAGCAACTGTCCTGGTTCTCACCTTCCACCACAGCCACACTTGTCAAGAAAGAATGGTTCTTTTCTTCTGACCTCCTATAACTTGACTCATTTTGCTTTTATTCTTCTCAAACAATTCTTTGAAAGTCCTCCAATATCTTTCAAATTGCCAAAGCCAATGACTTTTACAAACTCAAGTTTCTTTAGCTTTTAGCAGTGTGGACACTACCCCTCCCAGCCCCACATGAAGTTTTCAGATCCAGAAGACTTCAGAATGCATATAGATGCTTCTGTGTAGTCAGAGCGGGAGCCTCAGGCCTCCCAGAAAGACCCTGCCTAAGTTCAACCACTCATCCATCTGGGTCTTTGTCTCATGGCTACGACTGCCAAATTTGAGCCCTAAAATGACCAATGGAGACTGACATTTTTTTTATTATGTCATCCTGGTTTGTAACCTTGGTCATGCCCCTTACTCTGTACCTGTGGGAAGAACTTGGCTTAAAATTTGTACACAACACCTTCCTGGGCTCTGACTCTGAGTTGGGTTGTTCTTGGTTTGGTTTCTTGCTTGATCCCCACTGTGGTATCTTTCAGGTTGTCCCACAGCTCTTTCTGAAGCTCAATTTTTCTCCCAGGGTCTTCAGTGGTGGGCATTCCCCAAGGCGTTATTCACTACCCTCAGTGACTGCCCTGCTCACACCATGCTCTCTCGCTGCATACCAGTCATGGTTGGGATAAACAAATTGCCAAAACAGGCACTCTACCACTGATCTCCTACTCAAGAATTCTCCCTCTCTCTCTCTCTCTCTCTCTGAAAATTTTATGCTCCATCCTCCATTTCTGCCTATTAAGATCCCAGCACTCTTTAAATCTCACTTTCTTCTCATCCTCTGTTTTAGGGATCCAATTAGATAACACATGTAAGATCTCAAGGATCTTTCAAAATATCCAGGAAGATAGATCTAAATCCTAGAGAATTTCAAAAAACAAAAAACAAAAACAAAAGCAAGCATAGAGAGTGTATCTTCTAGGCAAGCATGGAACCAGGAGGAAAAGACCAAACCAGAAGAGTCAAAAGCCAGAGAGACACTAGTACAAACCAGGGATGAGAACAGGGTCAGGGTGAGGGACAAAATGAGATACTCTTCCACTGCCTTGGCCAGAGCTGAGATTCCAGAAACTCAGTGTACTAGTCACCAGTCATGATACATTGTGGGCACCATGTGAGTTAAAGGCATGGGGTGACGGCACACAGTTCCTAACTGCTAAAAGAGGCCTCCCTGTCATCATGCTCAATAGCAACCTTTTTCTCTCTCTCTTCCCCCTCTGTTCTCCCAAAGCACTTTGTCTTATCACCATTCATATTTCACTTATAGTTTCTGTTTGGGCACAGGTGCTACTTTTCTCCTATTGAGAGCATGAAATTTCACAAACAGTGGTGACATTAACTCCCCAACTGTATATTAAAGTTAGGAGAAAATTCTACTTAAAGATAGACTTAAATAAATGCAGTGTCAAGGGAAAGATTTATTTTCTTCTCACTTTCAACCTTGTTTATAATTAATTTTTACTTGGAAATCATGGGTTCATCTATTTATTCAACAAACATTCACTGAGTGCCTATCATGTACCAGGCACCACGCTAAGAGCTTGGATGCCATGAGAAACAAGGTGTGTGATTCCTGCCCTCTAGGAGCCTATAGTAAAGACAGAGACAGGTAAATAAACAATTATAAGGCAAGGTGGCAGACATTAAAATAAAGATGTGTTGACTGTTTGGAAGATGCATAGTAAGAGTGATAAGACAAGACTGTGAAGGAGATAGCGATCAGGAAAGATAGGAATAATAATTTACTTAAAATCTGAAGGACAGGAGATAGTTGGAAAAGGGTAGGGGAAGAAGAGAAAATTTCAGTCAGAATATTAACCCAGAGAAAGGAAGAGCCCAGTACAAAAATTAGTGGAGTGGCAGGTTGTTCCAAATGTTCAGTAATAGGCTGCATGGTGGACGATGGTGGGGGAGATGAGAAGTGTGTCTGACTAGCAGGAGGAACTAGAGCGAGATCCCGAAGGGCCTTGTATTCAATACTAGAGAGGTGATGGTCTGTGTCCTTATGTTGTGCTAAGTGCCCCTATCCCTTTGATGAGATTTAATCAAGGAATGGCGCGAGTGGATTGGAGTACTGAGCACAACTCATCTGGCCAATGTGGGAAAAAGTTAGGAAGATACTGCAGTGGTTCAGGTCAGACATGATAAAGGCTTCAGTGGGGATGGGGAAACTGGACAAATTAAAAAGGTGCTGAGAGGAAAGAGTCTGCAGGCTTCAAAGGCTGGCTGAGTTGCAAGTTTTTCTTTGAACATGTTCTTATGTCAGCAGCCTCCCTGGGTTGTATTTGCTCTCACCTTGGGCTCTGACATGGACTCACCCCTCTCTGATGGCTGGCTCCAGCACAGATTGACCAGTCTTTACATTCAAATGCACTGAAATTAGTTTTTCTTACTCTTGGTTTTATTAGAATTAGGTGTCACTCCTGCTTCTAGTTTCTCTAGTTAGGTCCAAATCAAATTCCAGTCCAAAAAGAAAACTTCTGCAACTAACTTCAGGTTCATAATTCATCCCTACCCTCTTCCACCTTCTATTATTGCCTTTCTTCTCATTGCTTCAAAGAACACTAATGACAAATATGGCTATTTGTACTGAATTGCATCCTTCCTTGACTGCTTTTGCCCAATCAGGATCAAAGTTTACCTTGGTTGTCAAGGGGAAGCATACTATTAGTTATCTATTCACCCATCTTTGAAGCTCACCACCAGCGTGAAAGTTACTTTACATTAAATTCTAAGAAGGTACTCATTAACTCAATTATGCTAGAAGAAACAGTTTTAATGCAAGCTACTCTTGAAGGAAACTTTTTTCTTCCTGAATATTTTAGACATATTTTGTAGAACACAATTCGTTTTTAAAGAAAATTGCAAAGTATTTTTCTGACAAGCAAAAATAGATTGAAGGGGGAGTGAGAAGTAGAAATGGAGAGGAAGGGGGGAAAGTCAGAAGAAAGGAAGAAGAGAGAGAGAGAGAGGGAAACCTGAGCACAGAGAAAGACAGAAATAAATTGAGAAAGAATATGACAGAGTCAGAGATAGAGTGGGCACAGATAACTTCCTATTGGAGATTGTCTATGAAAGAAATCATCAAACTCACTTTCTTACACTTCGTAAATATATCGAGACTCTGTGACAAGTGCAGGTTAGGGACATAGCACCAGCACCCACCATTGGCCCTTTGGTTTTTCTCCTGATCTCAGTGCTTACAGGGCCACTATAACTTAACACTTTTGCTTTCTGCCCAGCCGACGGTATGTCTTGCTGCATTAACAAGCATCATAAGTCAGTCAGGGCTGAGAAGTCACTTACCCTTCCTGTTCTCGACCTGTAACTTGTTTTAATTCCCTTTCTTGCCCATGTCCAGAAGTCCCACTGATGAGGATAATGTTGACGTTGGCGGCATAAATCTAGTTTCAGGGAGGAATAGGGTAAGGCACGGGGAATATCCACTTCTCAGAGAAATGACCTGTACAGCGCTAATGCAGGACCACGGACAGCGGCCGGAAAGGCCGCCCTGCCCCACCCCGAAACATTAGGTTTGGCTTTGGCAGAGAGCAGGGACATTTAAACACTTAGTAGCAATGCTAGGTTACGGAAGGGGGCTGACAAGACGTTCTAAGGAGTCTAAATGCATTGAGAAGTTCAACTTCTATATCTGCCTGTACTGACTGCACTTTTGCAAAGTTAAGGCTCAGGGTCATACAACTAGTAGTAAGATTTGGGATGCTAATCCATGTCTACCTGACTTCAACACCTGTTGCCTTCTAGCTGCTAACCCGTCTGTCCCTCCATGCATTCCCCATGACATCCTAAGGCAGGAGCTAAGCGTGGAGGCCAAGGGGACGTAGAATATCTAGGAGACAACTGACCCTCTCTTGGGGGTACTGTTCCTCCTTCACTCACAAACCTCGCATCACCCTATATGACCCCGGAGGATGGCTGGTTAGTCAATGACGGGTAAGATTCCTCAAGGGAGGGACAACCTTAGACAGGCACAGTCGCATGGGGGCCATCAGAGAGAGCTTGGGCTCTACAGCCTCTCACCCTCTCTGAGGTTAATCTCCTGCCCCCCGCTGTGTTGCTTCCCCATGTATAGCTCAGCTTGAGATCCGATGGAATGATCTCAGTCATTCCCTCCCTTAATGGGTGTTTCTATAATAACAATGACTGCATTCCTTGGGGTTAAGCGCTGGTGTGTAAAGGCACAATATGTGCTGGAACACAATGGGGACTTTCCAGAACAGACCTTGGAAAGAGGAAGGTTTTACTTTCCCATACAACTTCACTTCCTCATTCTATCCATCAACAAAAGCCACGCTGACCCAACTCGGGGAGCCCAGTTCATGAGGCTGGGGCCCCTTGGCTCTGCTTATAATCTATTCTTGGCTACTGTCTTTCTTAACTTTGCATCGCCCTTTTCACTTGCCCACAGCTCGTGTCGTGCTGGATGTGACAAACACCCATAATCACAACCAGAATATATAGTGTTTCTGCCTGAACTGGGACCCCTTAACTTGAAGAAGTCAGCATCACCAGTCTAGGGGGTTTTCCATTGTGGAAATTTCTCAGATTCTGACCTTGTCTTATATGATATTTGGTCTACCCAGAGGTATCCAACCTTTTGGCTTCCCTGGGCCACACTAGAAGAAGAACTGTCTTGAGCCACACATAAAATACACTAACACTAACGATAGCTGATGAGCTTTTTTAAAAGGTCACAAAAAATAATGCTTTAAGAAAGTTTATGGATTTGTGTTGGGCTACATTCAAAGGCATCCTGGGCTGCATGTAGCCTGCAGGCTGCAGGTTGGACAAGCTTGCTTTACACCAACCCTGCAAAACTATCTCAGAGGAAAAAAGGCTAAGCAAAAAGAATTTTTTAAAAAAGCAAATCATTAAAAAAAAAAAAAACCAAACCATCACTCCTCTACCTTAATACAGTCATTTTTCACTTCTGCATATTATGTTTCAGCCCTTGATGACACACTGACATATTTTCCATCACTGCAATTGAAGCAATTGTATAGTATTTGAATTGTATTTTCACTTAGCGGTTTATCATAAACCTTTCCCAAGTTGCTATATAGTCACTATAATGATCACTTTTTATGTCTGTATAATGTTCTAACAAATGGATGCATCATGACTTACTAAACTTCCCCCTAATTGTTGAACACTTAGTTATATCCATTTTTTTTTTTTTTATTTCATAGGCCGTGCGATGATGAGCATTTATAAGTGAAAACCACATGGGAATGAGTGAAAGAGTATGAGCATGGAGTCCGACAGACTAGAGTTAAAACTCAGCTCTGATGTTTACCTCAAATGAGTTGAAAGAGTTCTCAGAGGTTTCATCTTGGGGGTGGGGCGCGTAGACATTGCCAGGGCAGTGGGGTAAAGGATTGGAAGGCAGAGGCTGGCAACGCACAGAGACAGATGCAAAAGGAGGTGGAAACTACTGATGATAAACTTCCATGACTTTACAAACTTACCTCCTCAAACTCAGGACTGAATTAAAGCAGTTCACCCAGCAGAAGGCACATGAAGGGGATGTTTCTCCTTTGATCAAATACTCTGGACCCAGGGCAGAAACAGTCACCTTCGAAGCACTCCCTTTGGGAAGCTATGCACCGACACCAGCACTTAGTCCACCCTCCAAAGCAATTTTAGAACTCTTTTCCAGGAATGACCACCAGACTTGTCCTCATACCCAAAATCTGACAATTAAGTTTGCAAACTTACAACCGTGAGCTTACGTTGGCAGCACTGTACAAATTAGTAAGGTGTCAGAAACTTGGCACCCAAGGGAAGCACTTCAAAGGTGACCAGAGTGATATTCAACAATGAGGTATGTAGCACTTTTTCTAGGATGAGTTTGTGAACTTAATTGTCAGACCTCATATCTATGTGTGTGTGCGTGCATGTGTGCGTGTGTGTGTGTACAATCAGCTGACAAAAATCTCCTTCAAAACTATATGATGAGAATAAGAGGCTGAGAAACGCACCCCTCCCCAATTCCTCTAGACTCAGCGCCCTGGACTTAAAACCCTGGGTCACTTCTCTGCCCTTGATCAAGCTTCTCTGAACTCTTTCTTCCTATAATCCGGCTTCTTCCATCTTCTGGAGCTACCAGCATACCTGTGAGCCCTGACCACAGCTACCAGGAAGGATACAGTCCCCCCATCTCCTCCTGCCTCTTTCTCCCCAAGGACAATCCCACAGACTCCTTTATTATAATCTCTTCTGCTGCCCCAGGAGGTCAGATAAGTTGCCAGATTTCTGGATTCTTCCATGGTTTCAATCATTGTCTTTCCTTTAGGAAACCGGGCATCCTGATGGCATGGTCCCTGGACTCTTAGAAGACCCTCCTTGTGTCCTCTTGATTCTTGAGTGTAACCTGCCTGTCTCCAGCACCAAACCTGAAGGTGCTTTTAGAGGAGGCCACTGAATAGATCTGAACCAGTTGGCCATTCAAGTATTTCAAACTCCAGAAGGTAATTCTGTTCCCAGGGCACCTCCAAATTAAGCAACTCCTTCATTAGTGGGGCCCCTTTTCCACACATATACAGTAAAGGGAGGACAGGCCCCTACACCTAAGTCTAAATCTCCATGGTCAACCCTACTTGAGGTGCAGGGTTAGGAAAGGGGATGGAAAGAGAAGAGAAGCCTGGAGCCAAGCCCACCTGCCAGATTCCTTCTAGAAGCACTTCGCCCCCAAATGGCATTGTCCACGCAATTTCCGGGACATCGCCAACTTGGTAGGCCGAGCTCTCACAGCCCTGGGGAACAGGGAGGCCTTGTCAGGGGAAAGTGCTGACCAGCCCCTTCTCCTGCTGTCAGGGACAATCAACATCAGGGCAGTTAATGGGGAACACAAAACCTATTTAAGAGCTACATTTACCACTTGGCTGGTTCCATTACAGGGTGTAATATCCAGGTGTCACACTTCTTCTCAAAATGTCTGTCTCAATGCTTCCTCGAGCTTCCGGGGTTAGGAAGTCACTGACAAGAGCCACCTGACGAGTGTCCCTCCACTCCTGTCCACCCCCATCCTCACAGAAGGCTTCTCGCAACCCATGGTGCAGCTGGAGGGGTCAGTTCTGGAGCTGGGCACAACAGTGGACACTATGGGCACGTACCTGTCCTCGCCGGACAAGAGTAGTTCTTGCTCCCTGCTATGACAGCCCTGGTACCAATTCTATGCCCCTCCCACATCTGAGAACCTGGATGCTGATGGAGCATGATCTACTAGGTTGGGATCTCAGTTTCCCCAACTCTCCCTTAAAGTCCAAATGAGCAGGATAATTTGCCATGGCTTCCTGACATGTGCACATCCTATTTCTGCCCCTGAATTTCTCTCACTGAGGATCTGACTGGAGGCAGAAGAAAAGCCAGAGATTCTGTCTGATGAGAGCCACAGCCCTCTCCTCCCTGGCTGTCTGCCTACCCCACAAGTCTGCCATCAATGCTGCCCCCACCTTACAGCACTGATGCATTTTCTACCCCTTAAGCCAAAAGTATCTTCATTTGCTTGACCCTGACCAGCTGTGCACCATGACTGATCTGGAAGTATCCATTCTTTATTCTAAAGGACAAATTCTGGGACTGTGCAGGAAGCTTGTGCTGTGATCACCAAAAGCAACTCTTTTTATTCACCCAATACATATTGTATGAGTATCTAGCATGTGCCGGGCACTGTACGTGGCCTGAGGAGACAGTAGTGGGCAAAGCTGACAGCTTAGAGGTCGACACAGGAAGATACCAAGTAATTGCAAGTATCTGATTGCATACTGTGGCATGTGCCACAAAGGCAAAGCACAGGGTTCCCGGGGGCAAATAACAGGGTTCTTGATTGGGGGTCAAGGAAAGCTTCAAGGAAGCCCCTTGAGGGGAACATCTGTGTCTTTGTTCCTGTGCCTTGCTTTGTCTGGCACATAGAAGCTTCTGGGCTCCTGTTTGTCGAGTGACTGTGGAATGCTTCCTGTTACCTCTCCATCCCTCTCCTCCTCACCCGTTCGTTCTGTTCTTTCAGCCACAAGCACCCCCCTCCCCCGTCTCTACAGCGAATCTCAAGTCTGACTTCACCCAAACAAGTGCCAGCCTTGCAGCAGAGGCACTGCAGGCTGTTCCTCCTCCCACGGGAGTGGCTTGGGCACCTTTGGGATCAGCGTGAGAAGAAAACTGTTTCTTCAAGATGAGCAAAAGTCGCCTCCCTCCTGCTCCGACACTAACGGCACCTTCCCTCCATGCGCACGGCCAGCTGATGTCTTTCTGGAGGAGGCCTGGTGTCAGCTCCGGCTGGCGGTGGGAGGCTCCTGCTGTGAGGGCCCCTCACCCTGAGGCAGGGTGCTGGGAATCCGGACTTCCCACGGCCAACAGCCCCTCCAGGGTCAGCCGCTCCCGGGACCAAGAGCGTCTGTCTCCCGTCCTGGCATAAATCGATCCTGTTGTGCTGGGGAAGCGAGGGGGGCCCGTCTCCCAGGAGGTGCTGGCAATGCTCAGAGTAGCTGCAACCTTGTACTGTGTGGATCGCGATGGCACAGAGGCCAGCCTGCTCCGTGAGGGTATCTGATGCCCATACATCTGCTCACTCCTGACGCTATCTGCAGGGGCTGCCCACTCGACCTGCGCAGCAGGCATCTATCTCTCCTTCATACCCATGACTGGCTCGCAGTGCAAACAGAAGGCCGGGCTTCCGCCTCTGCAGCCAGGCAGAGGCTGCCAGAGCTCTGCCCACACATGTGCAGATCCCCGAGACAAAGTAGAGAAGCACGACACACACCTGCTGGGGTCAGGAGACGCAAGCCCAAGGCCAGGCAGCCTTAACGGACTGTGTAACCTTGGAATTGCCTTCCTGTTTCCGAGCCACAGGGCTCCTCCATAAAATGAGGGGTGCGGTTAAATCAGGGCCTTTCTAGTGGTTTTTCATGGGCCCTAGCATCCCCTAAAGGCAAAGGGGAGACCAAGGAGTGAAGATTTGAGCACGTGCAACCCACTTCAACTAAAGCAGTACCTGCGTTGTACTCGTGTGTAGATCTTCCGTGGGAAAGTTTCACTTAGAAAAGAAAATGTTTGTCACTAAGAGAGTTTGAAAACCACCGGCATATTAATCCCTAAGGCCCCTTCAGGCTCTGACACTTTATGACATATGAGTAAATAAAATATATGTATGAAGGAGGCCTGGACCATGGTAGCGACGTGGTCAATTGGCTCCGTTATTGCTGCTCCGTTCTACATGTGTCATGGGAGCCTTTGATAAATGCTCAGCTGAATTCCGGACACCAGGCCAACACCATTTTCTCATCTTCAAGATGAAGAACCACACGTGGAAAGACTCAAAAATTACGTGTTGGTGGATAAATGTAAGAAGAAAGGAAGGGAGAGTGCACAGGAACAAGGGGGGTGTAAGGGCCAGAGTCAGGGCCTAGGAGCCCCAGGGCTCAGGTTTCCAGGAAAACAGGGTGAACTCCCTTCAAGGGGCTTCCTGGAAGATGACCTGACCATTCAGGCCTCACATGCTGGTTGCTATGGAGATGGGGGAGCGTGGGCTCGGGGTACCGGTCTCTCCACCAGAGACAGCAACTGCTCTTCTTGAAAGCACTCCGTTTAAGAAGGCATGGAGCACGGAGACTGCACTGCGCTTGCCCTGTCTCCCCGTTATGTCCTTGTGCCTCATCTCCAAGACCCCCCCCCACCCCCCACCCCGGGCAGCCGAAGGCCACGTCTCCGCAGGAGGGCGGTCCTGGCACAGAGCCAGGCTGACGTGCTGATGGAGTGCATGCTGGGAATGGGGCGGACCTAGACCGACCAGACGACCCATTTGAAATGGGACAGAAAACAATGGTACTGACCCATTTCAAATGGGACGTCTGGTCAGCCCAGGCAGCCGTCTCAGAGAAGGCGGGTTCGGAAAGCTGGGTGGGCAGGTGGGACGTGATCCCTTGAGCAGGTGTATAACGTGATCCGAGCGGAGTCTGACGAGGTGGGGCTGCCAGGCTGTGGCGGTGCGGGGGACCAGGTGGGAGAACGCTGGAGTAATTCAAGTGAGAGCAGCCCAAGGCCGCGTGGGACGGCGTCCGGGGAAACTGACGGGAAGAATGAGCCCTGGAGTTACGAGAGAGTGGCACAAGGTGGATTTATTAATTGGATCAGGAGCCTCAGAACCGCCAAGCATAAAGGCAGCTTCAAGATGCCCTAGTCTGGCTTTCCCAAACGCCTTCCCTGGAATACCGGCCCATCAGGAGGTTCCACTAAGAAGACGTGCTGGGTCAAGTTAGCTTTGGAAATGCCAGGCGCTAACGATACACATTAGCACAAGGACCAGAGATGCCCGGCTGTCAAGAAGTTCTTATCTACCTTTGACCCAACTTTGAAATTTCAGAGATCCTGATACAAAGAAACTTGTTTGAACTTTGTTTAACCCAGCTTGGTATTTTAACTTCGACCAGAGAGCTTTCTGCGTCCCCTTCAGAATTACGTATATGCACCTGGAACATTAGGACATTACTGATCAGACAGCTGACACAGACAAGGCACGGTGGCAAAGAGAAGATTCAAGAAACTTGGTTGTCCCAGAGGCAATCACACCTCTGCTGAGGAGACCACCTCTGGGAATCGGGCCTCAGCAACGCGCTCAAGGCGGAGAGAATTACATGCACGGTGTCACAGCTAAAGCAGGAAAGCAGTAAACTGCCTGAAAAGGCGATGGCCAGAATTCCTCAATGGAACTTTTGCACAATGGCATGCGAGGGCTGTCCCGACAGGATCCGGCCGTGTGATATGACAAATCGGGGGACTTGTGGCTGGAGAGTTTCCAGATGGCCCCCATCTCGTATTGTCACACAGAAAAGCACTGAAGGTTGGATAATTTGTACTAATGGCAGCTTGTTAAAAAGAAAACTGCGTACGGGGAGAAAGAGGTCAGAAGGACCCGTGTGGCAGGTACTCTTCCCATGACGACGTTTGGCCGAGTGTGGGCGCTTCTAACCCTAGAAACAAACAGTGTCCCCCCAGCAGCACCAGGCCTGCACATCAGGCGGCTGTGAGTCGTGCCAGTTTGAGTTGGATCCCTGAGTGTCATCCTCTGCAGGCACGTCGGGCATGTGACCCCGCCGGGCTGAACCCCGGTAAGCCTGTCCCAGTGCGGCTCCGACGGGGCCCCCGGAATAGCCTCACGTCTGCTCTCCGACGTGCTCACCTCACATGCGCGTCTTCACCAGGGCACACGGGGCGAGGAAGCGATCGGGGCGCGGGAAGCGTGGGCAGCCTCAGGGCAGAGCCCCCCACTGTCTGCTTCTTGACTTTGGCTGTATATGGGACTCAAGAGGCTGTCGTGTCTGTCTGTCTGTCTGCTTGTTAAAAAGTACTGATGCAGGCGTTCGCGCGTCAGGTCTTCTGATTTAGTTGGTCTGGACTGTGGCGTGAGTATTGCCAATGTGAAAGCCCCAGGTGACTGCAGTGTACCCCAGGGCTGAGAACACTGGTGTGAGCCACAGATGAACCCGGGCCCGTCACTTCCTAAGGGCATGATTTGCAGTCCTGCGGGTCGCCGGGCGGTGCCCCTTAGGGCTTGGGGGTCAGTGTCCTGGGAGGGGCCCATCTGGGAATACTCGTTTCCCCACAGGTCAGGCGGGTGGCCGATCCAAGCAGCCTTTGCCTGGGACCGGGAGGCCGAGGCCTGGGCTCCCCCAGCTCCCCCGGTTCTGGGGAAAGCACACCGGCTCGCAAGGCTTTTCAAATGAAGACATTGCCACTCGCCAAGTGGACGGCTTGTAGGACTAAATGACTTAATATTTTTGGAGTAGAAGGAACAAAACCGCCACAGGACACCGCCGCTCCCCCGCAGTAATTGATGGGGCTCACTCTTCTCGGCCGTTCAAGCACAGGCTGTGGCTATTTTTCTTTTTTTAACCAAACACCGCTGAATGTGAAACATCGATTTTTTTTTTAAACTGGGTTTCAAACTGAGAAATGTCTTGATCCCAGAAGTCAATCACCTTGACTGCGTCATAGTAACTCCCATCGGCACCGTGGTGTGACCGAGGAGGGGCTCCAGGGAGCTGATTTCTGCCCGCCCTGCCCTCTCCCACCTCACCCCCAGCCCAGCACTGAGCGCCTCCTGCAAAGGAACCTTCTAGCTCTTCTCCAGAAGAACATGTAAGGACCATCCCCGCCGTGGGTGGCTGTCAGCTCCTGCTCTCAGAGGGCCCAAGGAGCCCCTCACTGCCCTTCCCACCATGCCCATGACCTGGGCACATTGTGACCCAGGCAGGAAGGACACTCAGAACCTCCGTCCCTCTGGGTCCCTCAGGAAGGGCCACAGCACTCGGTTGTGCTGGCTGCTCACTGCGCAGCTGCAGAGCGCATCCCCATCAGTGCCACTCATCTGCCACTTAAAAGCAGTTCTTGACTACTCTCCTATTGCCTGTAGGTAAGTCCAGACTCTTTAACGTGGCCCCCAGGGCCCTGCCTGGCTTCCTACGTCCGCTCTGTCCCCCTCGTCCCTAGCCCTGGTCTCACTGGATTATACCCCAGGGCCGTGGTTCTCTGGCCAGGCCTTATCCACATGCTATGCTCCTGCCTGCCACGTTTTCCTCGCTTCCCTCTTAACCAACGCTGGTACCAAGCTGGCCCAGCCCAGGACAGCTTTGAATTCGGCCCAACACAAATTTGTAAACTTTCTTAAAACATTATCAGATTTTTCTCATCAGCTCTCATTAGTGTTAGTGGATTTCATGTGTGGCCCATGACAATTCTTCTTCCAACGTGGCCCAGGGAAGCCAGCAGGTTGGACATCCCTGCTCTATACCTTGTTCAGCTCTCCACTACACCATCACTTCCTCCCGAAAGCTTGCCCTGACTCCCATACCCCTTTGGGTCCCTCTGCCACATGCTCCATGGCATCTTTTACTTCCCTTGGCACAGCTGTCACCTCACATAATTGCAGTTTACTCTTCTCTGCTAGAGTGGAAGCTCCTAAGGGCAGACACCGTGGTCTTCTGTTTACTGCCATCTCTCCAGTGCCAGCCGGGACACTAGCATGTGGCAGGGGCTCAATTAATTTGCTCTGAATGAATGCATGGCTTTGGCTTGAGGCCTCCTCGCCTAGCTACTGGTGTGGGCTCCTCGCACTCTCCACCATGTTTGCTCAATCAGCACCTCATTTTGCTTGAATAGACCAAGAACCTGCCTGCCCCAAACTCTGCCCTTCTCGACTGAAGCTCTGAGACCTGCAAAACCCTTTCCTGTCCCCTCTCTTGGAATAGAGCAGACACCTGTATCCCGGTCCCCAAAGGGCCAGGTGCCAATGGACTGATTTGATCAGCCAAGAGACTGATCTCTTGAATTGAGCTCTAGCTAAATGTCTGGGTCCCTAGACTTGCCCTGCCTGTTCCCACCCGCTGGTCACCAAAGCAAAGGGCCAAGTGCTTCCCAGAGGTCTCTCCATTCAACTGCACAACAGCTCCTTGAAGTGAGTGTTGTTGTTGTTGTTACTGCCATTTTATAGGTGAGGACAATAAGGGACAGAGGAGTTCAGCGACGTGCCTGATGCCGCACCGTAAATAGTGGTGGCGCTGGAATTTGGGCACAGGGCAGACTGACTCCCAAGCCTTTGCTTTACGCTGATCTTCCCTGAAATAAGCTCAAATTTGCAATCAAGTGTTGGACTCGGGGCCTTCGGTGGTGGACTTTCCCTCCGGGGCCCACCTTCTCAGGTCCCCACGTCCCCCTGTGTCTCTGGCTCTGGGGACGAGGCCCTGGCAAGCCTCCAGCCCGAGGCTGAGGATACGTCGCCTGTCTTCCCAGCGGGGCCCGTCTTCTCGGCCCACGTCCCTCCACCCAGCTCTGAGCCGGCACGGGGAATGGCTGCTCACCGTCTCTCCCCAGATAACCCTCCAGAGGCGGCCAGGGTACCCCTCCATCTTCCTCTTGATGTCACCACACTTTTCTCAGCACTGGCAGTGTCACCTTGGACTCAGAAGGTACACACAGCGCTATAGTCACAGGGAAAAACAAGCAGAGAAGCTATATGTCTCTTGAGACCAATGCGAAGCATGTGACTTGCCCCTTTGGGGCTGAGTCGCTTTAGCTGTGCCTTGAGAGACCAAAAATCCCATTTTCGATGAAAATTTGAAGGTGCAGGGAAAGGAGCTGACTGGGAGGAAGGGTACCTGGGCCCCAAGCCCAGCTTCATCATCCACCTGCTTAAAAACCCTCAGTCCCTGAGGTGGGGACAGGCGCCCGCACCCTCGGGGCCCGGCCACTGTGCCCCATGTACGGCTCTCCCGGCCACAAGGAGCTTGTCCTCCTTCCTCTGAAGGCCGAGCTCTCCCTCCTACCTCTGACCCACACAGATGTCCCACGTCGTCGTTTTGCTCTCTCTTTGCCCAGAAACGCTTACTCATCCTTCAGCCGAGATGTCACCTCCTCCAGGAAGTACTCTTCCATCATCACCCCTAGACGAGCTCACGTGGCTGAAGAAAACACCTGGCTGCTGCACTAACGAGGTCCAGTTCAAAGGCAGATTGGGAGGCCTCACAGAGGAGGGTTAGCAGCAGCAGGACTGGTATCGATTCAGTCATTTCTTCATCCATTCATTGCAGAATGCGTGGCGCTGCCAGCCAGGCACAGTGCAGGCCACGGGGGGCATGACGCTGAATAAGACGGGGACTTCCATGCCCTCTTTTCTGCTTATATTCTAGTGGGAGAGAAAGAGAAGAAATGGGCAAATAATTAATTAAGCCCAATGCCTTCAGGCGGCCATCAGTGCTGTGCAGGCATCACGCAGAGTGCTGCAACAGAGCTGCAATGTGTGGGTAGGGGGCGTTTCAGCAGTGACAGTCAGGGACGACTCCTCTGAGATGACGTTTCCGCTGAAACCTGATTAACAAGAAGAGGAAAGAACAAGCCAGCCAGAGGGAACGGCCAGACGGAAAAGGCTCTAGAGGAGCAACAAGTGTGACTGGAGGACTGACTGTGGGAGACGGGGTCAGAGGAGCTGGTGGGCAAGGAATCCACGTGGGCTCATAGCATGAAGGCCTTGGGGCAGGGTGAATTGACTGGCTTTCAGCAAGTGACAGGATCTGACTTGATTTTGTATTTTTCCGAAAGATCGCTTTGGCTCCTGGGTGGAGAATGGATCGTAGGGGAGCAAGGTAATAGCTGTGCAAATATAATCTCCGGTTCAGTAGGAATGGAATAGCCAGCAGAGAGCCTTGGCTTTAGTGACTGTTGCAGATGGTAGCTGTGGCTATTACCACAGGAAGTGATCATGACCGGGGCAGGGAGGAGGTTTTTGTCTGTGAAATCCGAGGAGAGTCTTCCAAAGGTCAGGATAGTGTAGGCTACACCGCAGCACCAAATTAAACCCCAAGCTGCAATGGTTTCACAAACAATGTTCTATTTCTTGCTCACACTGCATGCTCATCGTGGGTTGGCCTGGGGTCTCTGCTCCTCACAGTCACTCAGGGACCCAGGCTGGCCAAGGCACCTCCCTCTGTAGCCTGGTCTGCTTGGTCACTGCAGTAGATCTCACATGTACTCCTCTGCACTCTGTCACCTCTTGTCACATCCCATTGGCCAGAACGAGTCACATGTCTCCATGTAACCACAAAGAAGCTAGGAAGTGTGGTCTCTCCATGTGCTCGGAGGGCTGAACATGTGAGCATGTATTGGCATTAGCAATGGGGCTGACATCAGAAGTGAGTTCTCTCTGGGAAAAAAAAGGGGGTGGTGGTTGAGGTATCCACAGAAAACAGCCTCGGCAAGATGGATGAGAGACCAAAGAACTGGCCCAAAAGAAAATACAGCTATTTTTCTACTTGGATATCCAACATGACTTGGGAGCAAAAAATATTAGTTTTACGTTGACTATGGATCTGGCTGTGGGGGCCAGGCACTCAATATGGAAAGGTCGTCTAGTACAGTCTTCAAATGCCAGGAGAGTCAACTCACCTCCATGCCTCCCTCATTAGCCTCTCTGAGGTGTGCGTAGGTATATGTGCATGCTGGAGAATTCTCTAGACCTCTCTGCATTATTATGTGATCTTCCTGTTCGACACTCGCCCTGCACACAAATGTTTGCTTTTTCTAATAACATTATCATCTTTCAATAATTATCATAGTTGCACTTTTACAAGTTCTTCCTAAGCGTTTCAAACATCGGAGCTAATTTAATCCTCATAACAATCTTATAAGGTAGATATTATCATCACTACTTTATATGCAGGGAAACTGAGGCACAGAGAGATTAAAGAACTTACCTAAAGGGTAACAGCTAAAAGTGGAAGAGCTGAGAATCAAGCCCAGGTCAGCTGGCTTTGGTGTGGAAGACAGGGCCCAGACCCAGGCTTGCTGCACAGAACGGGGATCCCCAGCAGAGGGAAGAGGGCAGCAGACCCTCCTTGGCCACATCCCTGAACTGGGGACTTGTGATTTTGTAAGAGAATGAGCCTTTCCCACACGTACACACATAGAAGCTGGCCTGAATGTGCTATGTAAACAGGGGCCCCCTCAGTACCTGAGAAGAGCCAATCGTGGAATAAGCAGAAAAAACCAAAACAAACAATTTAGAAGCTCTTCTCACTTTTCATATTTTTCCTAGTTCATATTGGTTAGGTTTATTTTTTCAACAAATATATTTGAACATCCCCTAGAAGGAAGACCCTCAGTTAATGCTACAAAGGAAAACGAGGAGAGGAAATTCAGAGTATAAATCGTCTCTTCCCTCAAACAGCTTGACATCTAGTCAGGGAAAACCAACCAGAATCATGCGAGAAATCTGATCATTGTTAAAGGAAGAGACAGCATCCAATTCTCAACAAGACAATGGGATGAACTGTTAAGTAAGTGGGCAAGACCATGGGAGCTTCGGAAGGCTGGGTAGGAGCAGGACGGGGGCCTCTGGGTGGGATTAGCGGGAAGATTGAGGCAGAAGGAAGAACCTGAGTCGGGGTTTGAAGGACGTGGTGAGGGCCAAGTTACACTGATGCTGGGGATGGCTCCCTGGACACTGAGCCCCAGAGAGCTCTATCAGCTTTGTCCAGGGGTTGAAGCCACTAGACCCTGTCCTCAAGGAAGTTCCCACCATGGGCAGACAGAAAGTTCTTAAAATAGCAAGTGGGAAAAAAAATAGATAGATAGATAGATAGATATGAAGAGGCTGGAAGCCGGAACGCAGGATGGAATGTGAGTTCTGTGGGATCACAGGCTCTGCGAGCCCCTGTCAGCTGCCCTTCCTGTAGGCGCAGACGGCTGGTCTCAGGGAAGCCACGCTCAGCTCAGCTGCCTGAGTGCCTGCAGAGGCCTGTGGGAAGGCCCAGGGCTGTGAACAAATCTACTTTTAACTCCGTTACCTGGAGGCTTGAGGCTGCCACCTTCTATGCTGTGGAAAATTCGCTTCCATCTCTCTCTCTCACACACACACACACACACTCTCTCTCACACACATCAAACCAACAATAACAAAAACCTACACATTTCCCTGTTGCATGAGTCAGAACACACAACCCATTTCAAGTGGTTTGAAAATGAAAATATCATGTATCAAAAGTTATTAGACGGTCCCTAGAATCTCAGCGAGATGTTCTTCTATGCTGCCTGGAACAGACTGAAGTCACAGGGCTGGCTCACTTGAGAAACAGTCCCGCTGTCCAGGGCACATGCGCTTAAGCTTGCTTGGTAGACCTGGACCATGGCATGCCACCCTCAGGGCCTCTGTCACTGTTGCCTCTGGAAACTCAATGGCCCTCCACCACCCCTCCACCCCCTCGCTCACATGGCACCACTTCCTCCAGGTGTTTTCTTCAGAACAGAAGCCTCTCGTGAATGCAGCTGATTGCAGGCACCCAGGTCAGATGCCCACCCAGTAGCGAGCACGAAGCCTAGGAAAGTGGGTTCCGGCCTCTCCCTTGGGAAGGTGGGATTCATAAGCGAGGTAATTGCCAGGGTGACCACACATCCTGGTTTCCGAGGAGGGTTTCTGTTGGTGCCTGTTGTCCCAGTATAATTAATAGCCCCCTTTTGACTCTCAAAGGTGTTTCGGCTTGAATCATAAATTACATATGCATCCTAATAACTCCCAAAAGTAATGGCTTAGCTCAATGATCACAAATGTCCTGCTTTTCCTCCTTTCCTGATGCTCTACACCAACCATCCAAGAAGCATGTTCTAGATGTACCAAACCTCTTCTACTGCAAAGCCAAGTGGAGTTATCCCACTTGTACTCGGGGAAAGCCCACAACAGGCATACTTTGGGGACCATTCCAGCTAGAAGAGGCAGAACTTTCTATGTGAAGTGGAAAAGCCAAATGAAAATTCAGAGGAACAAAAGTAAACATAAACAAGCTGGTTGGCTGAGTTGGAGATCTAGGTTGGGGTCAACTCATACAGGCCCTTGAATATCAGGAAAAAGCTTTGGATTTTATCTCTGGGAGATAGACATGTGGGAGTCCTCTAAACAGGAGAATGACCTGACCCAGTTTAGTGTACTGGGAATAGCAGGGGCCCAATGGACTTGAGTTTAAAACATGACTCATTGTGTGGAGAAAATGAAAGCCTCCTCTTACGATCTTGCGAGAATGAGTTAAAATATAAAGTTACTAAAAGATACTAATGACATTGAGAGTCTTTGCACATGCTTATTGGCCATTTGTGTATCTTCCCTGGAGATAATGTCTATGAGAAATGGTTGCCCATTTTTTAAATTGAACTATTTGTCTTTTCATTACTGAACTTTAAGAGTTCTTTGTATATTTTGGATACAAGTACCTTATCAGATATACACTTTGCATACATTTTTCTCCCATTATGTAGGTTGTCTTTTCACTTTCTCTATGGTGTCCTTTGAAGCACAAAAGTCTTAATTTTGATAATTTTCAACAAAGAAGCCGAAAACATGCAATGGAGAAACAAAGTGGTGCTAGGAAAATTGGAAAGTCATGTGCTAAAGAATGAAATTAGACCACAGTCACTATCTATCAAAATTAACTCAAAATGGATCAAAGATCTAACCATAAGACCTAAAACAATAAATTGCATGGAAGAACGTATATGTACTAAACTTATGGACCTTGCACTCAGAGAAGACTTTACGATTCGACCTCAAAGGCAAGGGAAGTTACATAAAAAATAAATTAATGGGAACATATCAAACTGAAAAGCTTCTGCACAGCAAAAGAAACCATCAACAAAACAGAAGCAACCAATGAAATGGAGGAAGCTATTTGCAAACAATATCTCCAATAAGGAACTATTATCCAAATATATAAAGAACTCATACAACTTGACAACAACGACAAAAAATATCCAATTTTAAAAATAGGCAGAGGACCTGAACAGACACTTCTCCCAAGAAGACAGACAGCCAATCAATACAGGAAAAAAATGTTCAACTTCACTAGCAACTAAGGAATGCAAATGAAAACCACAACAATATACCATTTCACACCTGTTAGAATGGCTATTATCTACAAGACAAGGAATAAGAAGTATTGGAGATGTTGTGGAGAAAAAGCAGCCCTCATACACTGCTGGTGGGAATATAAATTGGTACAGTCACTATGGAAAAGGGTATGGAGGATCCTCAAAACTTTAAGACTAGAATTACCATATGACCCAGCAGTCCCTCTTCTAGGTGTGTATCTGAAATTTTTGAAAACATGTATTCGTAAAGATACTTGTATCTCTATGTTTATTGCAGCATTATTCATGGTAGCCAAGACAAGAAAACAACCAAAGCGTCCTTTGATAGATGATGGGATAAAGAAGATGTGGTACATACATACAATTAGTCATGGTGTATGCTATATGGACCTGGACTTTTTCTTTTGTTGGAAGTGTTGCTGTTGTTAAGTGATTTGATCTCTTTACTTATAATAGGTTTATTCAGATTCTCCATTTCTTAAGTCAGCTTCAGTAGTTTCCACCTGTCTAGAAATTTAATTTCATCTAGGTTATCTAATTTGTTGGCTTACAGTTGTTTATTTTATTACTACATAAATCATTATTTCTGTAAGGTCTGTAGTGATGTCTCCTCTTTAATTCCTGATTTTAATCATTTAAATCTTCCCCATTTCATTCTCAGCCAATTTATCTAAAGGTTTGTCAACTTGGTTGATTTTTTTAAATCAATTTTTATTTCATTAAATTTCTCTATTGTTTTTCTATTCTCTGTTTCATTTATTGATGCTGTAATTATTATTTTCTCCTTTCTGCTTGCTTTAGGTTTATTTGGCTCTTCTCTTACGACATTCTTGAGATGGAAGCTTATGTTAAGTGTTTAAGATCTATCACTGATTTAATATAAGTGCTAATGCTGTAGATTTCTCTGCTTTAACTCCATCTCATAAGTTTTAGTATGTCATTTTTTATTTTCATTCATCTCAAAGTATTTTCTCATTTCTCTTGTGAAGTTTTCCTTTGATACTTAAGAATATGTTCATTAAAATCTACATATTTGTGCATTTCTCATTTTTCCTTCTGTTACTGATTTCTGATGTCATTCCATTGTGGTCAAAGCATATTCTTTGCATTTTTTCCTTATTTATCTTTCACTTTGCTGATCTTTCTTCTTCCAGTTCAAATATGCTATTTAGAGTGTCTTGTAAATTTTTTATTTCAGGCATTGTACTTTTCAACTCCAGATTTTCTATTTGGTTTGTGTTTTATAATCTCTATCTCTTATTGATAGTCTCTATTTGATGACATATTATTCTCATGCTTTCATTTAAGTCTTTGGAAGTTTTTTCTTTAGTTCTTTGAACAATTTCTAATAAATGATTTAAAGTCTTTGTCTAGGAAGTCCAACATCTGGGCTTCCTCAGGGAGAATTTCTATTGATGACATTTTTCCTGTGTATAGATGAACTTTTCTGGGTTTGTTTGTTTGTTTGTCTTTTATGGTTCATAATGTTTTTGCTGTTTAAAACTAAATATTTTAAATAATATAATGTGACAACTTTGGAAATCAAATTTCTTCCCATCCCAAAGTTTGTCATTGTTGCTATTTATTATTGTTGCTCTTACTATATACAGTAACTTTTCTGAATTAATTATGTAGAAGATGTATTCTTTGTTGTGTTCAGACACTAAGGTCTCTGCTCAGTTAGCTTGGTAATTATCTAATGATTGAACAAGCTTTTCTTAAAAGGTTTTCACTGATGTCTCCCATCTTTTTATGAGGTGCTCCATGTGTGTTGATGCACACCCTCAAGGCTCTGCCTGTATGCCTTTCTTGCTTGTGAGGAGTCCTGAGATCATCCAGTGGTGAGATATTGGGGACCCCACAAGTCTTTTTTAGGGATGCACACAACCATGCATATACATGTGGTCTTCTAATTCCCCAGAAATATATCAGAGTTTTTCAAAGCTCTCTATAGACATCTAATTACCAGATTTAACTTTTTTGACCAACCTCTTATTTTCCCAACAGGTATTACCACCTGGGGTAAATGTGATGTTAAACAATTGCCTATGATTATTTTTGACAAATGCTCTACAAATAAAGTATCTCAAACCTAGCACCCAAACAAACTCTGAGTCAGACCACTTAAAGACAAGCTCTGTAAAGGAAGCTTTTCCAGGGAGCTGCTGTACAAGTCAAATAGTGACAATTCTCTGAGGATGGAGTTTTTGGGGAGCTCCAAACTCCTACTTGCCCATCTGGTTTCCACAGCTGCTATAATTGTGATGCTGCTGGTTCAGAGCTGGGGTAAGAGGAATGGGAATAGCACAAGTCAAAACGTTATAGAGCTCATTGTTCTGGCTGAGATTAAGCCATTTTTCTTGAATAAACATTCTTTGGGTTGTTTCAAGACTTTGATTAATTTCCAGAGCTCTGAAAATATTGATTGTGACCATTTTTTCCAGTGTTCTTACTGCTTTTAGGAAGGAGTAGATTTGGGGAAGTACTTACTCTGCCATTCTGAAAGTGCTTCCCTCCCACGAAGAGTTTTCACCAGGGCCTAAAATAGTCATATCTTCACTTTGTTAGGATCTGTCTGGCCTCAGCATTGAGAATAGTTTAGAAGAGTGCGATCGGCAGCAAGAGGATAGGTAAGGGAATCTTACTGGGAAGAGGTGGTGGTCACCAGAACCAGGGCAGGAGATGCCACTTGGCTGCAGAGAAGTGGATTAGTACAGGAGACTTGTATAAGATACTTTTTTCCTTCCCCCTGGTCCATTGGGTCAATCAGAAGCTGAAATAGAGCTCATGCTCTATCAGACAAGCCGGTCCAGAGGGAACTGATCCAGACACAGCACAGGGAACAGCAGAGGCTGCCTGCTTAACTCTGGGCAGCTCAAAAGGCTTTGTGAGAGACAAGATACAAGAGAACCCCAGTGGAGGATAAAGTGAGCCGTGGGGAGGGGCAATGAGGGTGGATATAAGGGGCTGGAGACCTCTGCCTCAGGGACAGCTCAGGAGGGGGAGGGGGGTGGCTAACCAGAGGTTTGCTACCTGAGATCCTCCAGGAGCACAGATTCTGCTCTGCTACAGCCTCATCCACCCCTCCCAAGAGGCTGCCCTAGGTGCATGGTGCTCCTGAAGCCCAGCAGAGGAGCTGGGGAAGAGCCAAGTGGGCAGCCTTCTTCTTCACTCCTTTCTCTCCCAAGCAATTCTCTGAGCAAGCTTTTGTATGTCCTGAATGTTCCTGCCTTTGTTCAGATTTAATCCTCCCTGTTTATCTCCCCCTTCCACCACCACCACTCATCAACCAGGTACCTGTTTAGCCCGTCCCCTTTGTGTCTGGTAGCTGTGGCTCAGCAGATCTGCCAAGATTGATCTTATCTGCACCTCGCCCAACACGGCCTGAGCATGCCTTGTCATCCAGCTCCCCTGTTGAAGGGCCAGAGGAGGAAGAAAATGAAAACCGGCCCCACCAAGAACAGCAAGCCCAAAGAGATTTAAAAATAAACACGAGGACTGCTTGCGGCCCCATTTAGAGGCACTCAAAAAGTCCTTCAGTGGGGACACAATGGAGCTGTGCACCCACGTTCAGGGCTTGTTCCTCTACAACTGCAAATTGTGTGGTCTTGGCTCTTACCTCCCGCCTTAAGGAGGGGACTGTGGCCCCACCAGGGCTGTGAAGATGATAATGCAGCACTTCTCCCCTGCTCAGATCAAAATCTGGGAATGTTACAGCCCTGAGAGACCATAGCTTGGAGTCTCTGATGGAGTCCTTGAGGCCCACTTGGGGAGGAGGGCCCAAGGTCTAAGAGTGAGCCAGGTACTTAGGATTAGTACACAGGCTTCCTGATTCCCCTGCCAGACCTGTCTCTCCAACAGCAGACAGCATATGCAGGGGGGTGTAATATGCCAGTTGAGAATCACAGCAAGAGCAGAGAAAAAAAAAACTGAAGAAATAAAATGTCATTCCTGATCCCCCTTTACCAGACAGAGCTATGGAGACCAGCCATCCAACCATATTGTCCTTAATCTGGACCTCTGTGGACACCCCTGGACCTGGAGCTACCAGGCCCTGCCAGCCCCACCTTTGGGACTTTCAGGCAGGCAGTGTCTGGTTCTTCACTAATCCTAAATCCAGGGGACCCTATAAACCACAGGTTGGACCAAAAGCCTTGTAGGGAAGTCACAGGGAAACCCGTCCCCTCGCCCCACGTGGGGAAGGTGGAAAGATTTCTCCTAAACTCTCATCTGAAACCACATTCGTCCCGCCCGCCCACCATGTCCCCGCCTCCGCCTAGGACAGGAGCGAATGGGATCTCCAAGGGACTTAGGATCAACTTTAGGCAGAAACTGTTAGTTCTCACGCAGGGCACCTGGCTCTTTTAATTCTCACATCAACTCTCCAAGACAGATAGCAATATCTTCGTGGTGGACATGAGCCAGCCAAGACTACGAGAGGTTATATAAATTGCCCAAGATCACAAGGCTAAGTAAGACCTGGAAGTTCCAAATTTGAACCCTGGTCTGTTGTCTCCAAAGCCAAAAAATAAAAAATACAACAAGCCCAGGAACGTCCAGGGTTCCGACTGGTCATCCTCTAGGGGCCGTTCATTCTCACCGTGTGCCTGCACGGCCAGGGCAGGAATTGGGGTGGGGGTGGGATCTGGGGCAAGGCAGCGTTCTGCACGCGTCCCTGAGGTCACCACAAATGGCTTGTTTCATAGAGGCGGCGGCGGCAGCTTCGGGCGCCTTTGCCTTGCAGGATTGACATCAATCCTCATTCAAATCAAACTCTTCTGAAACATGCTCCAGTGGAGTGGAATTTTCTACTAAATAAGGTGTTATTAACCCAGCTCCCTGCTCCTCGGGTCCGGGCTGAGCTCAGCAGCCGCGGCAGCCGCTCCACGCTGATGAACCCACTTAAATACCGGTTAATAGGCATCACAGCACTGGCCCAGGCAGACCCCGTGATCCCCCAGGCTTCTCCAGGCCCCTCAGGCCACGGTGCCTGGAGACTCTCAGTCGATCTTCTCCGACTCTCATTCCAGCCCAGTCACTGAGTAGCAATCAGATGCTTTGTGGTCTGAGGACGAGGAGATGGCAATGGGGAAGCAGAAGGGGGGAGACTGCTCGCCTCCTTTGCAGCTTCCTCTTAGCAGGAGGGTTCAGTGTGCAGGGCTTCGCGGAATGGGACAGAGCAAGGACGGGCCTGGCCAGGAAGAAAGCAGGTAGCCCTGCCCTCCTCCACCCATCCCAGCCTCTCGCCACATGGAAGGCGACACAAGAAGTCATCCAGACTTTGAGTTGGCCAACAAAATGCTATTCCAGTTCCAGCGCAGCCCAAAATGTGCTTTGATACCCCAAATCCAATCATGTTGGCCACATACAAGTTCAGTTTAGGTAATTCTCATAGTTTAAACGTTCACAGCTGAAAGAGTCCTTAGAGAGCTGCTGGTCCAAGCTCATTTTACAGCTGAGGAAACTCAGGACCAAAGAGGGATAAGGTCATGCCCAAGGTCACACAGCTAGTAAGCTGCAAAGCCAGGGCTCATACCCAGATCTCCCCATACCCTGTGCAATGTTCTGCCTGTTCCTCTGTTTTTCTCCCTTTTAAGAATATAAAAGCATCACTGATAGCCGGAAAGTAATAACCACATTTCTATGTTTCCCAGTTTACATATTAAAATGGACATCAAATTGTTCTTTAGTGATATGTTATTAAATAAGATCAGAGAACATAAAAATGGATTTCTGAACTCTGCTAAATAAAAACACATCACACTATTCATCTACCTATCGGAAAAATGCTTGTTAGGTGCCTGCTGTGTGTCCGATACGGTGCTGGGTGTGGGATCTAGAGGGGTAAATGCATGGTCCCTAGCCTCACCGAGCTGCCAGTCTAGTGGGAGAGACAGAACAACCTCTCTCTCTCTCTCTCTCTCTCTCTCTCTCTCTCTCTCTCACACACACACACACACACACACACACACACAATTGCAAGTGGTGCTATGCAAACAACTGCTGTGAGGGAAAGAAACAGGGGCCAGCATAGAACCTGCTTTATGTTTGGAGGGTCATGGCAGGCTTCTCTGAGGAGGTGACATTTCAAGCCAGACCTAAAGGATGACAAAAGGCCAGTCATGCCAGGAGACCAGGAGCAGTGATCCAAGCCCAAGGATTTGAACCAGTGTTTCTTATCATGAACATGTTTAAATTAATATGAGCCCATTATTTTATTCCATTTCCTCACCTAATTGCTCTGCTCCTTGGAGATGGTGCTTTATTGATCAGCCTTTCTGGGTTGCTTATCTGCATTTTTTGTACAATTTGCTCAATTTGTGGCTGAGAAAGGCCTTTTCAGGGGTTGGGAGGGACGTTTGTTTTCCTTCCTAAACCCAGAGTTCCTCAGCACACACGCTCCAGCAGGAAGAGCGAGGCTCCATCACGCCTTACTGCTGTGACCTTGAGCTAGGCACTTCCTCGTTGAGCCTGTTTCTTCATTTGCGTAATTGAGGATAATAAAAGCACAAGCTCAGAGAGCTGAAATAATGTCTGTAAAGACCCTAACACTATATCCAGCACAGTGTGATTGTTCAATAAATTTTAGCCACGATTATGATTGTAAGCTACATTCAAACCAATTATACTACCTTGTACGTGCAAAGATGTTGGTTAACTTCAGTTTGGTTTTTTTCATGCAAATTGCAACAAGGAGCAAGCAGATCCCTTTGTGTTTGCGACTGGGGTTTTGTGCTAAGAACAGACGGGTTCCTGGCAGGATAGGTGGGGAAGGCTTACATGGCGGGGCGGGAGGCGGCAGGGGGAAGGCCTAAGACCTGGAGGTGAGAAATCAATTACTTTAATTCTACCCACACTTCTATAAGCAGTCTATCCATTAGAATTTCCTCATTCAGATCATCTAGGATCAATTCTGTTTCTCAGGCCCCAAATGATACAGTCACATTCCCCAGACTCAAGGTCCAATGGCCCAGCCACCAAGACCTGCCCGTTGAGGCCCCATGCTGTCCCCCAGATCCAAGCTCCTCTGGGCCTAGCTATCTTTGAAATGTCAGCTTCCCTGCCCTATCACGTTCTCCCACTGACCGGCCTTTGTTGCCCTGTCACTTCCCAGCTGGCCTGGCCCTTCCTGGTGCTCAGTCCTGCACTCTGGCCTCTCCTCAAAAGCCTACATTGTCCAGGCCACAGTCAGCCTCATGTTCTCACAGCCGGTGCCTCCACATGTGGCTCAGACACACCCCTGTGTGCCCTTTCTGTAGTCTTTGCTGGCCCCACCCAGTGCCCCAAGGTATTGCAAAGAAGGTATTTCCTATGGCTGTCTTAGGCTCCTGCCCTTCCCAAGGGTTATATGCCATGCCCAGTGTCCAGAGAAGACTGAGACCTAGGATGTATTGTGCCTGAGGCCCTCATTTCCTCTCTGAGATGAGGCTCTGGCCAGCCTCCCTCCGGCCTGCATCACCCGCTGACTCACTCATTGAGCAGAGGTCCTCTGAGCACCTTCTCTGAGCCAGGCCTGGCTCTGCACAGTGCCCAGGGATCCTGAGTCAATCAGACCAGGCCTCTCCCTCAATCAGACCACACCCCTCCCTCAGGAAACTCACAATCAAGGGGAGAAAGGCCAGTAAACAGACTGTCACAATGTGAAATGACAAGTGCTCTAAGGCACACTGAGAGTAGGTCAAGGGGTACTAAATTAAGCTGAAGGGAGTTCCCTGGTGGTGTAGTGGCTTAAGGTTTTGGCACTGGCCCTGTCAAGGCTGTGGCCTGGGTTCGATTCCCAGCCAGGGAACTACCCACATACCAAAAATTAATTAATTAATTAATTAAGCTGGGGAAAAGCAGAGAAAGCTATCAGGGGCTAAGATGTCCACACTGCAGGCAAAAGACTCCAGAAATGGTTAACAGCAGAGACTCCCCAGGACCTGGTGATGCATCGACCATTGAGGGAAAGGTCAGGGGAGTGGTCAAGGAGCCTCTCAGGATCTGACCTGGGCATTTGGGTGGCTGGGGGTGCTGCCAGTCTCTGAGGATAAGAATACAAGAGGAGGAGCAGGTTTAAGGAGCAGCCAGGCTTGGGGACAGTGATGATGAATTTGGTTTTAGACATATTGAGTTCGAAGTGCCTTGGGAATGTCCACCTGGGGATGCACACACAGTAGGTGGAGGGACTTGGGACTCAGGTCAAGAGTTGAGAGTCAAGACCTCACTGAGAAAGTCAAAGGGTAAATAAGACATACCACTGAGTGAGGAAGGAAGCCTGAGCACAGAGCCTGATGGACACCAACAGTTAAGGAAGAAGGTTCTGGAAGGAAGAATGAGCATAATATATGGAAACTAAGGGAAGAAAGGGTCCCAAGGAGAGGCAGCCAGCAGGGAAAAGAGAACCAGGGTCCAGGGTGAGGAGCTCACTCAGTAGCCAATCACAGTTGACGCTGCAGTCTTGATTTGCAAACTGCCTCCTCATCTTGCTAGATATACGACCTTGGACATGACAGTTGGCTCTGAACCTCAGTTTCCACTACCTGATAAAGGAGCAATGATGATGCCTACCTCCCAGGGTGATTCTATTAGCATGACCATGTCGTAAAGTACCCCACACAGAGCCTGGCACCTTTGAAGTGTGCAATAACATGGTGGCTCTACTTCTGAGTATAATTCGCTCAGCGAACACTCATGAGCACACCCCAGTGGTCCTTCCTACGGAGGATGCTGAACCTCAAAGAGACGGTGACATCAGTCACTAAATTCCAACAGAGCTAGTGCTGAGCAGCATAGGTCCCGAGGAGGGAGGTTGCCAGGGTGTGTGTTTGGGGGCTGCAGGCACAGGAGGTGGCCATGCAGGAGGGACCTACTGAACCAGACCTTGAAGGACAAGTGGAACAACAGCCATGAGAGGAAACAGCCTAAGGAAAGGGGCGGAGGGAGACACCCGCGTCGTGGGGAGAGCGTCTCCGGGCTCTCTGCTGCCCCCTGCTGCCAAGCTCAAGAAGGAAAACTGGCCCCAAGTGTTGGACAGCAAATTCATGGCAGCCACAGCTCCCCAGTCCTGTCCTCCCCGTCACCAACGCTGGGACGTGATCATTAGGTGATTACATTTTTAAGGCCCAAATTGTTTTATTTGTTTCCCTGCCAGCTTTCATGAGGCCATCAGTCATTCCGCACACAGATACCATTTCTTATGTACATTGACAGAATAAATTACACGGTTCTCATCCGGCAAATCAACATTACAGAGGAACATTATCTTTTGCAAAACGCTGCCTGGGCACATCATAAATCCTAACCAGGTTTATTACATCTGTCTTGTCATAGATTCATTTTGTTGAGAAGTGTTTTTTTTCCAGATTAATAATCACATTAATAGACGAGATTCTTTTTAGATGATTGTTTTCTTGGAGAAACCAAAAGGAGAATTTCAGGGCTGCAGAACTGGGCCCCACTGGTGCTGTAGGGCTGTTCTTGTCATACTCACAATGTCCTCTAAGCCTGGGGACTGGGAAGTCTTGACTTACCAGGGACTTGGGGCCAACTCACAATTCCTTCCTCACCTCTGATTTCACAGCTCTCTCCAAAGGACAAACCCAGAAGCTTCCAAGATGTTATTATTATAATAAACCAATCAAATGACTAGCATGTGTGCACAGACCAGCTGACGGGGAAAAGTAAGCTGACCCCCATGGAACAATAAGGGAACAATTCAGGACAAAGGCCCGAGGGCCAGTCCTCTTCCCTCTGTGCTTGGATGACTCAGCCACTCTGGGACAGGTGACTTGTTGGCTCCAGACTCCTTGCTTCTCTTTTTGTTACGTGAGAGGATTGGTCGAGATCAGGGGCTGAAAAACTGGGGCCCAGAGGCCAAATCCAGCCCACCACCTGCTTTACTGGAACGCAGCCCACCTGTTCCTTTCTGTATTGCCTGTAGCTGATTTCACACCACCACAGCAGAGCTGAGTACCAGCAACAGAGACCATGTGGCCCGAAAAGCCTAAAATCATTATCATCTGGCCCTTTACCCACCTCTGGCCTAGATAAACTATGAGGTGGACGTTTGAGAGCCAAGTGGGATTCATATCACCTGCTGAGTACTTTCTGTGCCTTGTGCCATTTAATTCTCAAAACACCTCCATGACAAGGTCTATTCCACAGATGAGGAAACTGAGGCTTCAGGTATTCTGGAGAGTTTCCCCAAACCACCCAGAAGTGGAGATAAACTGGAGAGTCAGGCCTGTCGGGAGCCAAAACCCTTGTTCTTACATCTCCAGTAAACTGCCTGGGTGTCATGGAGATCTAATCAGGGAGGGTGTGGGGAAACTTCTCAGAGGACCTCAAGTTTCCTGGCAGTGGGAACTCAGGAGAAGATGGGGTTGGCAGTTACGCACCCAGGGCCAGGTCCCTGTGCACGGGGGTGAGAATGACCCTCTGTCTGTGGCCCTGGGGTGGGCATCCCCTCCCTGAAGCCTTACAACTGCACTCTGAGCTGGGTGCTGCTCTGGGTGCAGCCCCAGAAGCAGGCGCTTGCCCAGGGTCACATGATGGGGGAGGGGCATTCCCTCTACACTCAGGTGTTTTGGGTGAGTTCTTTTCACAGCGTCAGGCTGTCTCACCTGAACTGAGAGAGAGAGCTTGTGGGACACTTTGGTATTTAAAGTGGGATCACTTCAGCCAGGGGACAGGAGCCACGTGGGTGGCAGACCCCAAAAGGAAGGCAAAACTGAGAGGCAAACTGGAGGCCATCAAGTGGCTGACTATGACCTTTGGGAGTCATCTCCCAAACTTCTTTTCCATGCACATCAGAGAAGACTTAGTGTTCGTATAAGGAGCAAAATGCTCCCCCCCCCCCCACGCACACACACACACACACACACTCAGCTGAAGTTACCCCTGACTCACGGCCACTCCTCTGCCCTCCATCACTCAGCTCCAGCCACACCTCCCCCTGCATCTACCCCCACCCACTCCCACCCTTCACATTGTCACTTTGAATGCTGTCTGTGCCAACTCTGTGCCTCTGGATCGTTGCTCTTGTTGTTCCCTTAGCCCAGAATGCTGTTCCAGAAGCTATCCACAGGCTGGATCCCTCAGCTGCTTCACGCTTTTGCTCAAATGCCATATATCCCAATGTTTTATGCAAAATTTCATCCTCCACACCACACCCTCCTCACCTCTCCTGCCTTCCTCATTTTCATATCACTTACCTTATCTGGCTCATTTATTTATTGTCTACCATTGCTCCCCATGCCACAAGGACATGAGCTCCATGAGGGCAGGATTTTTGTCTGTTTTATTCATTGCTATCTTTCTAGTACCTAAAATAAAGCCTGGCACAGAGTAGGCATTTATTATATAACTGTTTGCTGAAATTTTAATACATCTTAATATTGTTCTACAACTTGCTAGATTTGATTCATCGACCAAGGTATTTAATTTCTTTAATACTTAGTGTTTTCCTCTGTAAAATTGGGGTGAAAAATCTACCTTCTTCACAGGGTGTTATTAGAAATAATTGAAAAACAAAATGAAATAAAAAACTATAACCTGCTTAGCTCAGTGTCTAGCACAGAGCCTCACATGCAGCAGCTGCTGGGGAGGTGAGAGGTGTTTCTTCTTTCTTTTCTTTCTTTCTTTTTTTTTTTAAGGACAATCACTGAAGACAAATATACCTGCACCATGAGACCAAGTCCAAGACTGCATCCATCAGGCTCTGGTGTCAGACCATGGTGAGAACTCAGCTTCCCTAGTTACTAACAATGTGACTTAGGAAAGGTCCCTCAACTCCTTACACAGTTTGTGTACCTGTATAATGGGTGACAATAATACTGAACTCATAAAGTTGTTTGAACACTGAATGAGGTCACACATAAGAGTTGCTTGGCACAAGACCTGGTCCATATAATCTCAGTAAATGTTAATGATGAGGAAGATCATGATAAGAATCTTCAAGGAGACCACCTGGGAAGGAGGTGCTCGCCCAGCCTTGGAACCCTCTGGTCCTTGGCCTCTCAGCAGGCAATAGACCAGGTCTGAGCAGGTTAATGTGCAACAGTCTCTCCCCTGTCTCCTTTTTTTAGCACAAAAATCTGTCCTAGTACCTCTCATTATCCACTTCATCAGTCTCAAACTGTTGGCTAATTGCACTCCCCAGCCTCCCCCTCCCTCCATGCCTCTCCAGCAAGCTCAATAACACACAGCTGCCTCCTTCTATGGGGCACCACTGGAAAGCTGTCAACAAAATGCAGCAGCAATACCCCACTGCCTTTGCAGGCTCCCTTTCTCCATTTGACTCCTTGCTCCTCTCCCACATTCCGCCCCCAGGAAAATTGCCCCAGGAGAGCCAAGGGTGGAAGGGATATAGGACATCAGGGTTGCAATAAGATTTCATGGTTTTCTCTGGCTTTTATGTCCCCAAGATTCTATGTCATGACTGGTTGTGATTCTTGATAAAGGAAAACACAGGAGGTGAGCTTGATATTTATTCCAATTTTCTGGCAGTGGGCACTTTCCAAGCTTTAGCATAGCGAGTGGAGTTCAAAGAGAGAGCAGAGGTCTTCTAGATGGAGGAAACAGACTAGAGTTTGAGGCCACTGGGGCAGCTGGAATTTGTGGAGCATATTACAGGAGACTTGGAAAGTGCACAGAGAAGGAACACCAGGAATCTGCACAGGGTCCCCTTAAGTCTTTAACTGGATACTGAGCTGTGCATGTGTGGAGTGAGACGCTGAGCTGCTTGACAAAGAATACCATTGAATACCTGGAATACCATTGAGTCAAACAAAGATTTTGGAGGTCACAGTTCTGGGAGACAGTAGAATTTGATCAGCCAGAGTGGAGAGATCTAGCTGAATACCTCAAGCATTCAGAAAAGACCCAAGTAAGACTACACACTATGAACTAATCTATATCCACCCTATCAAAGCCTAAAACCATGACAGAATCAAACTGATTCACCAGTACATTAACTACCGCCCAAAGCAAAAGCACAATACTCTCTAAAGCAGAACTTTTGACTTCCCTGGGCCACATTGGAAGAAGAAGAATTATCTTGGGCCACACATGAAATACATCAACACTAATGATTTTGATGAGCTTAAAAAAAAAAAAAGTCCATGCATAATTTTCATAATATTTCAATAAAGTTTACAAATTTGTGTTGGGCCACATTCAAAGCCATCCTGGGCCGCATGTGGCCCGTGGGCTGCAGATTCGATAAGCTTGCTGTAAAGGAAGGCAATAAAATCCAGATTGCAACAATACAGCATACACGATGTCCAGTATACAATTTATAAAATGCAGGGAAAGGTAACCCATAATCAGGAGAAATTTTTATAAGTAGTAACAGACCTAGAGATGACAAAGTTTCTGGAATTAATAGTAAAGAACTTTAAATGAGCTATTATAAATATGTTTGAGGACTTAAAGGACAGTATGTATATAATGAATGAATCATGGGGAATCTCAACAGAAAAGTAGAAACTATAAAAGGAATCAAAAGGAAATTATTTTTAAAAAAAGGAAATTATAGAACTGAAAAATGCAGTATCTAGAATAAAAAATTACCTAGATGAGTTTAACAGCAGATTAAAAAATAAAGGATAAGTAAATTTGAAAAACAGCACTTGAACCATGAAAACTAAAGTACACAGGGAAAAAAGAGTGGAAAAATAGAACAAAACCTCAATGGCCTGTGGAACAATACCAAGGAGTGTAACATAAATGAAATTGGAGCCCAAGAAAGAAAAAAGAGAGACTGGGGCCGACAAGTGTTTTGAAAACATAATTACTGTCAAGAGATTGAAAAACGAGACACACACTGGAAGCAAATATTTGCAAAAGACATACCTAATAATGGACTATTATTCAAAATATACTCCCAAAAACTTTTAAAACTGAACAATTAAAAAAACCAATTTAACATGGGCAAAATATATGAACAGATACATCACCAAAGATGATATACAGATAGTAAATAAGCAAACAAAGAGGTGTTCAACATAATCCATCACCCTATAAGTCTATATTCAGAAAGAAAAAACTTCAAAATAAAGGTAAAATAAAGACATTTTGGAATAAACCAAAGTGGAGAGAATTCATCACCAACACTATAAGAAATTAGGCTAAAGGAAGTTGTTCAGGCTGAGGAGAAATGGTACCACACGGAAGCGGAGATCCTCACCAAAGAATAAAGAGCACCAGAATGGTAATAGTTATGTCAATGTGAAAGACTTTTTTCTTAATTCTTAATTTCTTTAAAAGAAAAATGACAGCTTAAAAGCAAAAATAATAATACCGCACTGTGGGAGCTAACATATGTAAAAATAAAATAAATACCAAAAATTAGGACAAAGGAAGAATAAAATGGAAATCTAATTGTTGCAGATTCTTGCATTGCATGTGGAGTGGAATAATATTAGCTCAAGGTAGGTTTTGATAATTTAAGAGTGCATCTTGTGATTCCTAGAGCAACCATTTAAAAAGAGATGTTATATTAAAAATGTCGTTGAGATAAAAATAGAATGCTAAAAATTTTCAAATTCTCTAAGGTAGCAAGAAAGGAGGGAAGAAAATTAAAGGTAATAAAAGGGAAAAATAAGTATGAAATAGCAAAACAGTAGCTTTCAATTCAATCAAATCAGTAATTACATTAAATGTAAATTAATTGAACACTCCAATCAAAAGGCAAAGTTATCCAACAATAAAAAAGCAAGATCCAACTATATCCTTATATGAGACGCACACTGTAAGTATAAAAACATAGAGAGGTTAAAAGTTTTTAAAGATGGGAAAAAGAAGATACACCATGGAAACACTAATTAAAGGAAAGCTGAAGTGGATACATTAATAGCAGACAAAGTAAACTAAAGACAAGGAATACTACTAGAGGTAAGGAAGGACATTTCATATAAGAGTCAAATAATCAAGAAGACAGAACAATATAAATGTGTATGTATCTAATAACAGCTTCAAAATATCTGAAACAGAAACTGGCTGATCTAAACTTTTATGTGTTTCACTATATGTAAATTATATCTCAATAAAAATTTTAAAATACATATTCACAGAAATAAAAAGAAAAGGCAGGCTCTCCTGCATAGAAATAGGTCTGGGCTCAAGGTCAAGGCCTAAGCAGCAGCCAAGAAGTCTTGACACAGTCCTAGAAAGTTGAACCAGAGATCTCAAATCCCTCCTGCATGAATCCTGGGAAGAACACTGGCAACTGACTTGGGACAGAGCCAGTGGTCACAGGAGGGAAAGAAGTCACCACACCTGTGAGAGAAGAGAGACATAAGGACAGGCGGTGAGTCAACATTTAACAGCCCAATGGAATATTAGATAGAACATGAGAAGGAGCAAGAAAGAAACATTCTAGTGTCGTATCTCAGAACATTTGTGTCCTTCATAATACTTACTACAACTTATAATCTTTGCATTTACCTATATGTCCCCTTACTTGGTGTCTCTCTCCTCCCTATGCCTATAAATCCCATGAGGACAGGGACTATGTCTATCTTTTCCACCATCTTAGCCTAAGCCCTGAACACAGTGACTGACATATAAAACGGCCCTTGATAATTAGTCATTGGATAAATGAGTGAACAAATGAATGAATAAGGAAATAAAAAGAAAGGAAGGGAGGGAGGGAAGGTGGGAGGAGAGATGACAAGGGGAGGGGGAAGAACAGATAGAAAAGAGAACAAGACGGAAAAGATCAATGTCCTGCTCTCCCTAGAAAGGCTAAAGCAGTGTCTTAAATCATGTGAAGTCAACATACAAATCTTCAGGTCTATGTTTCTCAGTAATCCTTGCAACCCCTTACTAGGCTGCCCTGCCCCTGTCCCTGCCCTGCCACCTGAGCCCCTGACCTCAGCAAGACCCTGAGGACAGTGATCTCAGTGGAAATCTTCTGCAGCTTCCTCCAGCACATCCTTTCTGACTGCATAAATCAGACTTTTGTCTGCAGGAGCACAGTCACAGCTCCCCAAGGAAGGAATTGACAGTCATTGATCAGAGGCTCACTCCCTAACTTTCTGCCCCCCTCCCCATCCCATTTCCACAATGAGCCACTTCCCAGACAATAGCCATCATCACTGCCTTTGTGCCCGGCCAGGCAGCCTGAAATTGAGTCTCCAATCTTCTTGCAGACATTCACAGGAAATGGAAAATCCATGCCAGTCCCTGATGGCACACTGGCAGTTGATTCCAAAACACACAGGGTAGCTGCTGCCTGGGGTATGGAGGAGACAGGTGACGTGGGCTGCTCTGGTCAGGGAAAGGTCTCACTTCCCTGGACAGCCTTCCAGGGTGAAATCAGCAATTCCCTGGAGGCTGAGGGTCCCCAGAACCCCCCTACTTATATCCCAACACACTCACAGCAGGGCAGGGCCTGATCAACTATAGAGTCACCTGTGGAAAATGTGGGGACCCCAGAATCCCAGTCCTATTTATAGGAAGGCCCCTTGATTCTTGGCAGAATAAAGGATGCAGGGAACTAGCAGTCCTCACAAGGGTAGGTAGACATGCCCCCAGGACAAAGCGCTGGGAGGCACCAAGCTGTTTCTCTTGAGGTAGGAGCTGCCCCTCCTTCCCATTCTGCAGGTGTTTCTGACTCCTGCGGCAGAGAATGTCACTTCTCCTGCTTAAAGCTCGAATCATTGGTACACAGCTGTGTTAAACATAATCCTAAATATTTTGAGACAGAAAACTTTGATTATGAATTGGGTATGAGACAAAACAAAGAATTTATTGTTAATTTCATTAGGTGTGATATGTGTCATTATGTACCAAAAAAAATCCATAGTTTTGAGAAATGTATTATGCAGGGGTGTAATGACACAATATCTGGGATTTGCCTTAAAATGCTTTTGTACAGAAAAACAAAAAGAGGAGAAAGAAAATCATAAGGCAGGATCCAAGTTCAACAAGATGAGATACTGTGATTGATTAATGATGTCTGCCCGAGGCAGGGGAGATGCAGCGAGAATGGGAAGTAGAGGGGAATACAAGATGCTAGCTACACATTTGCCTGGGAACCCCTTGCCTGGGAGACAAATGTCTACTTTGCCTTTCAGGCCTGCTTCAAAGAATACCTTAGTTACATATTGATTAATGAGGAGTTAATATGCTCTTCAAAAATTCAGTCTTGTTTATTTATTGTTTCCACTCTGGGACAAGCCAAAAAATAAGAACCATCAGGGCTTTTACCTAACAATTGCTATTATTAATTGAATTTCATGTGAAAGTACTGATTTTATATTTTTAGACTCCATTAAATGAGCTCTCCTTTCAAGCAGGAAGAAATATTAATAGCTGGCATTTGTTGGATGCCTACTATGTGCCGGCACCATGCTGAGTGCAACACACACATCATCTTAATCATCACAACAACCCCATGAGCTAGGACTGTGCTACCCCATATTTCAGACCTGAGTTTGAATCACTTGCACAAGGTCATACAAGGGTAAGCCATTGAGTCAGGCTTTCTGATGTCAAAGGCAGAGCTCAACTGTACACTCTCCCACCTCCTGCTCAATGCCTGAACAAGTCACTCATAAATTTTTCAGCCACAGGAAAGAGCTGGGACTTTGTGGACTGGAAGGCCAGAGAGAACAGAGGCCAAATTCCAAAGGACAGCTGCTTGAGAATGAGTAACTAAGAGGAAATCTCTGTTCTAGGCAAGAGAGAGAAAGAGAAAACACCACTTGTAAGGGGCTTTCCCAGCCCCTGAGAGGAGCCCTTCCTATGCCTGGGCACCCAGAGCAGCTGCTGAGAAGCCACGAGAGAGGGACTCTCTACTGGAGGGTTCCAGGTGACTGGGACCACTTCAGGGTGTGCATTCCATTTGACAGCAAAATAATAGGTGGAATTCAGTCAATGAAGTTGGGAATATAAATTTGAGTCTCTGTTAATATAATTCTAATTGGGTATAATCCTTAGTTGAAGGGTTTTCTTATTTCACAATGAAAATTTGAATAAAAAATTTTGTGTGAATTTAGTTATTTCTGTGGAATTTAAATTTGTATCAGTAACTAAGTATCTTACCTGCTGTGCAGAAGGAGGGATGTGCTGGCAGCAGAAAATGCAAAAATCCAATCTAGGCATTGAATGCATGGCTCAAGCAAAGAATCAGATATTCCAACTGAAATGAAATTTACTTATAAATAAGAAAGGGTTACTGTTCTATAATTCTGTATGGTTTTCTGCTTTTGTATTTTTTTTCTTTATAAAGGACTTAGATTTTTCCCAGAAGTTGATGAGAATTGCTTATAATAACTTGGGGCTGGAGGTTGGTGAAAGTAATATGAATGAGCTGAAACTGCAACAGGGCAGGGACTACAGCTAAAATATTGAGAATGAGGCATGAGCTCCTGTCTGAACTGTCTCAATGAGTGTGTCCAATTGCAACATTGGGTACAGTAGAATTAAACTACTTTATACCTGGCATTTGTTTTGGTTGTGGTCTTCGATGTCCTTCATTGGCTATGGTTCTCCACTAAGGAACTGGGGAAATACTAGACTACAGAAACAAATTGCTAAGACATTAGAGTTAGTACCAGAACTGTACTCAAAGTCCTACAAAAATGAAAAACCCTCGATGCTCCCAAGTTCTATGGCCTTCCAAAATCAACCCTTCCCTTAAAATCTAGCTAGTGCTAAGTGCAAGTTCTCAAACTGTTTGACTGGGGAAAAAAGTCTCATCCTTTATCAGATTCTCTCCCCAAGGATCTTAGAAAATCCCTGAGGAATACTTTCTTCCATGTCTCACATCCTGCAGACCAATACCAGTTGTCACTAGAACATCAAGCAGCTGTCTGACATCTGGTCAACTTGTTTCTTGATTTCTGTGTTGCATTTCCCTGGATTATCTCTGCTCTCTTAAAAATCCCATGCTAAATTCCCCCAGAGCACAGCAAAGACCAGATTGTAACATTTAACCAAATTTTCCTGAAGACTTGGGTGGAGCAAAAGAGATCTACAACACAGAGGGCTATTTCTCTCTCTGAGTTCCAGCCTGTGTTACTAGGGCCACCAGCTCCCTCTCCACAACAGAGTTGCTTTGTCTCTGTCTTCCTTATATGAGTTCAGATCCTGGCTTCCATCCCAGACTTCTCTGGGACCCAGCAATAAGGCAGAGGGTGGGAGAAATTGGGAGACTTCCAGTCTCTGCTTCCCATAATCCACAGATGTGTAACTCAGCCCAAAGTAGGCTGACCAGACAACCCTTTTGAAAAGAGACAGAAAACAATGGTACGTATGGTCAGCCTACTGACACCTTGAATTTAGCCCAGTGAGACTAGGCTGACCAGACATCCTGTTTGAAACAGGAGAGAACCGTTGTTTTCTGTCCCATTTCAAAAGGGATGTCTGGTCAACCTAACTCCAAGTGAAGACATAGTGTTAACCCTATTGTGAAGAGCAGTTTAATTTCTCACTGCCTCCAAAATTTTGAGAAAAGACTGTTTTACCTTACAGTTTTGAAATCAAAAGTCCCATTAAAGGATTTGTCATAAATAGGACATAATTTGCCCTCCAAGTTGCAAATACGAATCTCCCCTCAGTGAAACACGAAGTCACTAACTTTTAAAATAGCACCTTTCCTTCTACTTCTAATCATCGATATTAGAGTCTGCCTTTATAATTTGGAGATTAGCTCCAAACACAGCAGCTGGTGAGGATCTGTGTGCCTAAAACTTTCTCTGTCTTGGTGGCCTATCCTGCACCTAAGTCTCCCCAGAAATAGCTCTGTGTCCCAGAAATAGCTCTTTACAAGGTAGGATGTTACCCTGCTGGATCCAGGGTCACTGGAGGAATGAACAGTTTTGGATCAGGCTGGTGATGCAAATTTTACAAAGGCCTTCGAGTGCCACTGGAAGCAAGCAGCATTTGTGGTCTAAGGAGAAACTACATGAAGAGTGCAAACTGTGTGTGACAAAAGAGAAGACAATGCAATGCAGTGTGACCCAGACAGAAAAAAAGAGAGCTGGGATAGCACTCTGGACAGCACCCCAAAGCCAGCATCTTTTTGGGCGGCTGTTTGTGTAATTGCATTGTGTTATACTCACAGGGGCAGGAGCGGAGCTTGACCTTGGTTTTCTTCTAGGGAAATATTTGAGTTTTCCCTTTTTAAAACATTTCCAACTCTTTGCCCTGATGTGTCTTAATCTATACTTCTCACATTTGGGGACTTGTTTCCCTTCCCCCAGGGACGTGTAGCAGTGTGCTAAAGGGTTCATGACCTGTGGATTTAACTTAAAAATGGCTAGGAAGTGAGGCAGAGTTTTATTTTGAATTTTTGCATTCTTACAAGTCTTCATCACAAGGCAAAGTCAGCAGCCTCTTGCCATTCCATTTCATCTAATTTCATGAGTATTCATGAACGCTTGTAGGATTGGGTTTTTTTTTTTTAACTTTGTAGTCAAAGTAATGCACAAACATAGTTTTAAAATCAAATCATACCAAAAAAGTAACAATTTATAACTCTTTTATGACTCTTGCAGCTGTTTTTTTCACTAGCTACCTCCATATTTCTAAATAATATGTTTAAACTGTTATTTATTGATCTATAAATTTCAGACATTCTCTATTGATTTTGAATTAGAATGTACGTGGGTTTGGCTCTTTCATTCTCCCAATCTACATTGCCCCATCCAGCTATTTCACTATTTTTAGTTATAATTCGTGTTGTAAAATGGACATTTGCTGTTCGGTGGCCGCTTAACATCTATTCTTTTTCCTCTTTTAACTGTACTTTGATTTCCATTTGCAAATCCACCGTTCTCCTATGTAGTCATCACTTTCCTTGGAAACTGACCCCATCTCTGGCTAAGAGGTGGCCCCTGATTGACTGAACACCATCCTCCAAACTATAGTGATTGGTTCCAAAAAAGGTACATAACCCAGTATTGACCAATGGGAGGTTTTCTGGAGGAAACTGGGACAGAATTTCTTTGTTCTTCTGCAGAAGGCCCTAGAGAATTATTTTTTCACTGATGAACATGAACAAGGAAGCATGAAGCCCCTAGAAGGTATTAGAAGCCAACTTGCAACCGTGAAGACAGTCAGTCTTACTCTGAATATATACTGCCACAGGCAAAGGAGGGAGATGGAAATTAAAGATTTTAGAGAGCACCTAATTTAAGCCTCATTTGGAGCCTAAACTAACTTCAAAGTTGCCAATCATGTGAACAAAATACTATAATTCCTTTTATCGTTAAAGCCACTTTGAGTTCTCATTTACTTGCAAAGGAAAGATTCCTCACTGATATAAGTGTTTGTATCATTATGATTACACAGCAAATTATTTATGGTTTCACAGCAGAGCTGAGCAGTGTATGACTGCATATCCTTTTGTGTCAGGCTCTTCGGTGGTTCTTAGAAATTAATTATAATACTTACTACCAAAATGTTTTATATCCATATCCTTAACACTAAAATCACATCACTGGCCCAGATGACTAGTCCATGCCACCAGAGAAAGAAAAAGTATAAGGTGGCATCTGCTTGGAGGTCATAGAAAATTGCATATGTACCTAGATTTTTTAAAGGCTATCATCTTTACTTTTTAATTTTTAACACTTTTAACACATAAAGCTTCATTGTACAAATCATTCAACTTCCTAACAAAATTTTATTCTCCTAAGTATTTTATTTACAAAATGCAAATATGCTTAGATCAACATCCTGCCACCATTACTTCCCAGATAGAGTACAGTAGGGGCTTGTATGGAAGAACGTCTATCTCAAACACAACAAGAGCAATCACTCCAAGGTATAAATGCATTTCACATAGTGTGTGGGGGTTAAATATGGACAGTGTGTCTTGTTGGCTTGATCACTAACAACTGGGTGCCCATGCCAGGAAGAAGTTGATCAGAGTATTCCCAAAGCTTCTGAGGTTGCTAAGGCTCCTTCAACATCTTGTCTTTAGAGCCATTGGCCAGTGCAGCCCCAGCACCTAGGCTGGCTGACCAGGGAAACTGCACTAAGGATGTCTCCTTCATGTCGTCTCCCTGTCATATCCCAGGCTAAAGTAATCTGTGTAGCAGGGCCACTATTTCTCAGGCTAACAGTGAAACTGTGTTAGGTATGCAACTGTGCTATCAAGGTCAACTGTAAAGTGATGATACCCTTAGGAGCTGGGTCATTATTGTGCAATTCACTTTTCCAGTTTGTCTCAGAAAGGCATCAAGCAAAATCCATTCTCACTGAGTTAGAGAAAATAAAGGGTCTGGCTAGAGCAGCCCACGTTAAGCAGGAGCCTGCCTGCTTGGCAGTCACCAGCCAAGCATGCCACAACAAAAAGAGTAAGAGAAAGAGGGGTAACAGAAGGAGGCAGAAAAGAGGAAGGTAGAGGAGAAGGCAAAAATGGCAGTAAAATATTAAATGTCCTGACAAAGGAACAACAGTTAAAAGTTCAACCTGGAAAAAAGCATAACAAAAAATAAAAGTGAAATTCCCATGAGTGGTGAGTAGTATAGAAGATCTTAATACAAGTATGAATCAATAAAATAGGAGTTCAAAGACAATACATGAAATAGCAGAATTATGTAAAAAAGGAAAATGAGGAGCTAAGGGGAAATAATCAAGACCCAAAATGATGACATATGAGATTTAACAAATAAATTAGAAAGAAGATGGATAGGGCTTAAAATTTAATTAATAGCATCATCCCAGGACAATTCAGTACGAGCAAAAATGAGCCAAAAGGAGAGTGGTTTTGTGCCTGACATGAAGAACCCAACAACACATGTAAGATAAGAATAATACTAAGATGTAACACAGGAAAATTTTCCTGAGATAAAAGAACTAAATTTTCACATTGAAAGAGTATATCATATACCAGGGGGAAAAACTTGCAGAATAGCCAAACTGAGAAACCATCTAGTCAAATTATTAAACTTCAAAAGTGAAGTTGAAGTATTCGGAGACATAAAACAGTTTACCTCAGATGTTTCCATAATAATTTTAATGTCAAAAACAGTAGAGCTAGCTAAAAAAAATTCTAAGGGGAAAAAATATGCAGTGTAAGAATATTATACCTATCCAAATTATCATTTAAGGACAAAGGCAATCACCGACATTCTCCAGCCTTGAAAACTCAGGGAATATAGCACCTGTGAGTCCTTCCCAAAAAAAAAAAAAAAAAAAAAAAAAGAGAGAGACGAAAACCTCTGTATCAAAAGTCAAGCACATAAGAAGAAATCAAAATAAACAGTGTGGAGATGGCAACACTGAGAAAAAGCCCCATGGTGAGCATTAAATCCAAGTAAATATTGAACTACAAGAGTCTATAGCATCTACTTTATAAATCTTGACCAAGTTAAAACAATTAAAGTCAAAGCTTAAGGGAAGAGATTGAGAGGAAGTATAAGGAACTAATTACCTTATCTAATATGTGAAAGGACTTCTGTCCACAAAATAGGAAACTGAAGCATGAAGCGTGTAAGTAAGATCTATATAGTAGCTTCCATCTTTTAATGCTTTCGATATCTTAATCTAGAAGGCAAGTTAGGGACTTGAGTTATCTCAGCATGAGGAGATATTTTCCTGAAGGTCAGCATGTTCAGTTTCACTTCAGTTCTTTCTCTAACTATTGAATTAAAACTAATTTTAATTTTTTATTTGATGATAGTATGTATAATGTAATCCCATTCCTATAAAATTATTTCTATCAATCCATATTTCTGTCTTTAAATTAAAGAGAGATATGGTGGAAATGATACCCAAAATAGTAATATTACTTATTTCTGGGTGGTAGAATTTGGGATAAGTTGTTGCCCTTTTTAAACTTTTTTCACTGGTCTTTCAACTTTTAAATGAGGATGTATTATTTGTATGAAATAACAAAGTTACTATTAACATTTTAAGTATGTATTAATAAACCCTCAAGATACATTTTTAGTGTTAATTAGCAATTTTTTTTGCAATTTGAAAAAAGAGAATTATTGAAAAGGGACTGTTCAGTGAAAAATTATAACCAAACAAGCAAATAAAAAAAGGTGTCTAAAGCCTTATTGAAGGTCAGCATTAAATCACCTTGGGTGCTCGCTTTAGCAGCAAATATACTAAAATTGAACAATACAAATATGATTAGCATGGCCCCTGTGACATTCAAATTCATGAAATGTTTCACATTTTTGGTGCAGTTGCTATGGAAAACAGTGTGATGGTTCCTCAAAAAATTAAAAATAGAATCACCATATGATCCAGCAGTCTACTTCTGGGTACATATCAACAAAAAATTGAAAGCAGGATCTCAAAGAGATATTTGTCTAATACCATGTTTATAATAGCATTATTCACAGTAGACTAAAGGTAGAAGCAATCCAAGTGTCCATCAACTGATGAACGGTAAATAAAATTTGGTATATACATATAATGGAATATTATTCAGCCTTAAAAAAGAAACTCAGTAGGGTGAAATGGGTGAAGGGATTAAGAAGTACAAACAGGCAGTTATAAAAATAGTCATGAGAATGTGAGATTACAGCATAGGGACTATAGTTAATAATATTGTAATAACTATGGATGTGGTCAGATGGGTACTAGACTTATCAGGGTGATCATAAGTTATATAAGCATCTAATCACTATGTTGTATGTCTGAAACTCATAATATTATATGTCAACTATAACTGAAAATTTTAAAAATATATTTAAAAAAGAACTCAGTAAAAAGGAAGGAAATCATGTCACATGCTATGACATGGATGAACCTTGAGGATGTATGCTAAGTGAAATAATCCAGTAACAAAAGGACAAACGGTACATGATTCCACTATGAGGCGCCTGGAATAATCAAATTCACAGAAACAGGAAGTATAATGGTGGGTGCCAGGGGCTGGGGGAGTATGAGACAGGAAGTTATCGTTTAATTGGGTAGGGATTTTCAGTTAGGGAAGATAAAATAGTTCTGGAGATGGAGGGTGGTGATTGCTGCACAACAATGTCAATGTAGTTAATGCCATGAAGTATACATTAAAAGTGGCTAAAATGGTACATTTTATGTTATGTGTATTTTACCACCATTTTTAAAAATCGCCTTCGGAGGAAAAGCCCTGAAATGAGGAAGAGAGAGAGAACCTGAGAGGCTGAACTGCAGATACGGTTGAAGGTTTGGGATCTGAAGAAGCAGACAAGCCAGAAAAGGTGTGTTATAGACCGAAACAATAAAAGAATGTATTTTAATGTGTTCAAAAAGGCATGTTTGAAAAACCAGCCAGGAGACCCAAGTTCAGTGTGCTCTTCCCCTTACAGTTCTGTGACTGAGCAGATGTTGATGTTTAGTGCATTTTATTGGCCTGTGTTCACTAGGTTTATGAGGATGATGCCTGTAAGACATTAAATGCAAATTTCTGGGGGGTGAAATAACTGGTTAAGAAAATTTCAAGAAGATAATATGAGTTCCTGAGCAAATCAGGGAATCAGCTGCAGATTCAGAGCAGATGGAGGTAAAATTCTGAGGGGCACAACTGCGGAAGTGGCAGGAATGGGTTCGGGCACATTCCAAATGAGCAAGAACCAGTGCCTTGATGACTTCAATGCTTTCCTTAAAGTGTGGGATTTCCTTAGTGCTCTCAGTGCTACCTTTTGTAATAAGCAGTGGTTTGAATAATTATCTTGTGAAAAGGGCCTTGAAAAGTTTTTCTACTCCACAAAGACACAAACTGGTTTTACAAGAGAAGCTGCCGCCCAGCCTCTCTGATACGTCCAAACGGAACGTGACAACATCAATGCACTGAATGAATTGGTTGTTCACCTTAATGATAAACTGACTTGCAAAAGCAGTGTATTTAGCAAGTTTCTTTTTTTCAAGGTTGAACACATGCAGTCAAAATCTGTGAGGTCAAACTGTGGAGGTACACTATTAATAATCACACCGAGGCCTGGTATTAATTATGAGGATGCCCAGAACTTCAGACAAAGTAGCTCTCCAGCTTGCTGACATAGTCCTAAGACAAAATCATCAAAGTGCCCCAACATCTGCAAAAAAGCTTGATCTGTTTCTTTCTTTCCTATGTCATCATTGTTAGGAATGCCGAGAGGAAGGTGCTCAAGGCCGAGTCAGGGTTTAACAAGGTTTTATTCAGAGCATCTGGGTGCAGATGGGCTGAGGCTGAAAAGAGCATCAGCACCAAGATCTATTGTAGCCAGGGTTTTATGGGGAGGGAAGGAGGGAGTTTCTGAAGAAGAGATACTGCTGCGCTGGCCAAATCGTCACGTAGGCCGAGAAGCATGCATGTTTTCATCTTAGCGGGACTCGCTCTTCCCAGAAAGATGATACTTTCCTCTGGAGTTCATGAAGCATCCAGGTTCCCAGGGTTGAGGGCACTTAGCAAGTTGTCAGACCGTATAGTATATGCATACCATGGAATATTATTCAGCCATAAAAAGGAAGGAAATTCTGATACACGCTACCACATGGAGGAGGCTTGAGGACATCATGTTAAGTGAAATGAGCCAGTCACAAAAAGACAAATACAGGATGATTTCACTTGCATGAGTTATCTAGAGTAATCAAGTAAATAGACAGAAAGTAGTATGGTAGTTGCCAGGACCTGAAGAGAAGGGAAGTGGAGAGTTATTGTTTAATGGGTATAGAGTTTCAGTTTTGGAGATTGGTTGCAGAACAATATAAATATATCTAACACTACTGAACTGCACACTTAAAATGGCAACAATGGTAAATTTTGTGTTATGTGTATTTTACCACAAATTTTAAAACTCAACAGTATGCAAAATAAACAGTGCAGTTTGAAAATGGGCAAAAGATATGATGAGACATTTCACCAAAGAGAATACAAGGTGGGATGTAAATACATGAACTTCAAAATCACTAGCCATTGGGGAAATCACAATGAGATAATACTACACATCTTAGAACAACTAAAATAAAAAATATTGACAATACCAAATGCTGGCAAAGATGGAGAAAAACCAGATTTCTCATACACTAGTGGTAGACATGCAAAATGGTATAGCAATCTGAAAATAGTTTGGAAGTCTCTTTCATGAAAGTGGTTTGGAAACAAAAAAAACTGCGGTAGCCATACCTATACCAGACAAAACAGACTTTAATGCAAAGGCTATAACAAGAGACAAAGAAGGACCCAGAAATCCCACTTCTGGGTATTAATCCAAAGAAATCCAAAACACTACTTTGAGGGGATGGATGCCTCCATACGCGCATTGAAGCATTGTTTACAATGGTCAAAGTGTGGAGGAAGCCTGGGTGTCCGATGATGGATGAATGGATAAAGAGTAGGTGGTATATATTCGAGTATACGATGGAATACTGTTTGGCCAGGAAAGGGAATGGGTTCTTGCCATCTGCAGTGGCATGGATAGACCTGGAGGGTATTGTGCTGAGTGGAGTATGTCAGACGGAGAAAAGACAGGTACAATGTGATCTCTCAGATAGGTAGAATCTGAAGAACAAAATAAACAAACCAATGAAATGGAAACAAACTCAGAGATACAGAGAACATCTTGATGGTTGCCAGATGAGTGGGGGTTTTAGGGATGAAAAAGGGAAAGAGATTAAGAAGTACAAATTCACAGTTACAAAATCGTCATGGGGATATAAAGTACACCATGGGGCATATAGTCAATAACATTGTAAGAACTATGCATGGTGGCAGATGGGTACTAGATCTACCAGGGAGATGATTTCCTAAATTATTATATATTCATGTCTCATCACTACATTGTACACCTGAAACTAATATAATATTGTATGTCAAATATAATTGAAAAATAGAAAAATTGAAATAAATAAATACACAGATGAAAATTTAAAAAGAAATAAAAAGAAAAAAAGAAGTACAAATTAGTACAAAGTAGTCATGGGAATGTGCAGTAAAGCATAGGGATGATAGTCAGTGACATGGTAATAACTGTGGATAGTGCCAAGTAGCTACTACACTAGTCAGGGAGATCACCTCTTAAATTATGCAAATGTCTAACCACTATGCTATATACCTGAAATTAATATAAAATAACATCGAGTGTCAAAATAAATGAATAAATAAATAAATAATAAATAAAATGTAAAAAAAAATAATGCCAATCCCAAATTTCATACTGGGTATAGCATAAACTCTGACAGTTGTGGGGGTTTTTTCTCTTTTGTAATGCAAGTGCCTGACTTAAACTTTGATTGCTAAGGCATCCACTTCAAAGATGGTTAGACAATGAACACACTGTCAGCCACATGACTGGGTAAAGGGCATCTTGCAATTATAATAAGAACCACAAAGGCTGGTCCACCCACAACACTGGTTATTGGTAGGCTGAGATCGAGGTAAAACCCTGGGTTATTCCATTTATAGAAAATTCTTGAAATGACAAAATTATAAAGGTGGAAAAGGAGTCAGTGTTTGCCAGGGGGTAAAAATGGTTGCTAGCAGGGCATAGCTATAAAGCGTGGCATGAGGGAGGTCTTCGTGGTGACAGACGAGTTTTGTATCTTGATTGCGGTGGTGGTTACACAAAACTACATACCTGATAACAATTACATGGGACTATATGCACACTTTCTGTCCATGTCAATATCCTGGTTTTGATACTGTACTGTGTTTATATAAGATGTAACCACTGGGGACACTGAGTGAAGCGTCCAGTGGATCTATCTTTGCTATCTTTGCAACTTCCAGTGGATCTATGAGTGTATTCAAAACAGAAAGGTTTTCAAAAAAAAAAAAAAAAAAGTAAATGAGACTGAGAGTGCATCTGAAACCTTTTCAGAGTGCTGTTAGAATCTAGCAAATTGATCTCTTTGCAAAATACACCTATGGATGTTTCTACGAAAATCTTGCCCATGCCTCCCTCCTCTTCGGCAAAACTCTAGGCATCTTCCCTTGGTGCTTATGGTGACATTGCCCATAAAACAATAAAAAAACATAAACTGTTGTCATTTGGGTCCCTAAATCTAGACAAGCCTGAGTGCACATTGTGAGACCAAGGCGTAGAAAAGAAATCATCTGGATCCTTAAATTGATAAGACAGTGTCAATTCAGTATCTGGGGTATCTACTGGTGACAACATCACGCATACCACTAATACAATGGACTGCTGCCTATATTCCTGAGAGGAGGAAATACTACATTTCTGCTCCGGGTTATTTAAAATAAATGTATCTTGTTTTTCCCAACCAAGTTCACAGGATTCCTGAATTTTTACCCCAGGTTAAGAACATCTGTTCTGAGTACTCTTAGCTGCATCTCTACAAGTACTGATTTGTTCCTCTTTTCACTTTCGTCCAGTTCAAAATAACTCCTTACTTCCACTGTGATTTCCACTCTGGCCGAGGGTTATTTAGAAGAGCTCTGCGTTGCATCTCCTTCAGACCCACAGCATACCCCTTGCAAATGTGTTTTAGAAGTGAAGCTCTGCAGAGCCTGAAGACAGTGGAAGCTTCCCTGGCAAAGCTGATGTGAAAGGGAGCTGGGAGATTGTGAGAGCCATTGCTACCACAGCCGGCATGGAGTGTTTAATGTGCAGATTTTATTGCTTTAAAAGGTATCTTTTTTTTTTTTAAAGCGGTAATGCAGGCTCAAGATTCAAATGTGTGGTGGTTGCCTGGCAGCGAACTTAGGGCTTAGGCAAAGGCTGTCAGGCCAAAACAGGGTGCTGACAGCCCGTCGGCTCTTTGCTCTGCTACCTGGCTGGCCTTTCTGCTTTCCCTCAAGGTGAGGGGAGTCCCTGGGGGCTACCAGGAACAGGGATGGAATCTTCTAACAGAGCAGCACCCGGTACAAGTCGTCATTGGGCTGCCCCACATCCACTGAAGTCAGAGCCATCCGGGGGCGGTGCGGGGAGGGATGGAATTCCGATGCACGTGCCACAACAGTCTGCAAGGGTTTGGGCACTAGCTGTCCGCACACCAGGTTGGGAGTGCTTTGTCCCCAGTTTGGAAATGCAGGATGTCCTAGTCAAGCTTCATTTGGGTGGTGCAAGATAGATGGCGACTGGAAAAGAAAGAAGAAGATTCACTACGGTTTATTTCCACTCCTTAACTCACTGTGTAACTGTGAATACACAATGCAGCCTTCCAGCCCTCGGCTTGGATGTGTGGACAGAGAGGAGGTCAAAACAGAGCTCTGGACCCTTCCAGTTCTAAACATCCATGACATAAACCGCGGGGTGAGTGGCGTGGCCCTCGAAGACTCAGTTTGCTCCTGCATGCACACGCAAGGATAATGCCTGTCCACGCCCAGGACTGCAGGACTGTCGTGATGACCAGATGATAATGGGCATGGAAACGTGTGACACTGGGCATTACAGGGATGGGACTTGTATTCCAAGCCATGCCAGCCTGAGATGTAAGAACAAGCTCGTAAATGAATGATAAGTTGGTATCTCTGGCTCTGCCCTCTACCCACACTAGGAGAACTCCACCCCCACCCCCACCCTAGGTCCCCCCACAGGACCTCCCAGGAGCATTTTCTGTACACTCAGGTCACAGTGTGGCCTCTATGACACTATGACTCATTGACATGATTCCCGTTTTACTGCTGGCCCCACATGAAACAGAGATGCCATCCATAACCTCCTAGAGCAATGACACTACCCTGTGGGCATCCACTGTACTCTGAGGGTGCCAATGTCCAGAGCACCAGTGCTTAATGCAATGGGGGTGCAGACTCTCCAGGCCAGAGCTAGGACTAGAGGAAGGCAAATGTGGCACCTCAGCTGCAAAATTTAAGGAGGTACCCGCACTCAGGGTCATGCAGGGGTCCACCTTGTGCACTCACGGCACCCAGAATAAATGCCGCCTTCAAATTTAACCCCTAGGTGCCTTGCTTTTGTCACTCTAGTCTTAGCCCTGCCCATCACAGCCACAAATGTTGGCCCATGCCATCGACACCCTGAATGCCCACTGTCTCAGTGATTGTGGACACAATGGATAGCTCTTAGGAAACTGGAAGTCAGTGGCGCCTCAGCCTTGCTCTGGAAGTGGCTTCCTCACGCACAGAGGTAATAATGCCAGACGATGCCTGCTACCCCAGCTGACTGGCCCAAGGAGACAGCTGACCAAGTGGAACCCGTCAGATCTCTCACTCGGGAATTTGGAATGAGGATTGTCAAATGCCCTTTCCTTTCTGCAGGTGACTGGAACTGTGCACATAAATCCCAGGTCCAGGAGCTGTCATGTTACACTCTGGGCATGAGGCAGCAGAGGAAGGCAATGTGCAGAGAGACGAAAAAGGAACAGAAATGAAAAATGGGGGAGCTTCTGATCTCGGCCCTCTGGGGCCCAACTGCATTCCTAGCCTTGATTTCCAGGGAACACCCCATATCTTTACAACTTTGTTCCTTGTCTGCTTAAGCCAGCTTGAGTGAGCTTCTGTTATAGCCCAAGAAAGCTGAGACATGGAGAGTCTATCTCTTATTTCAGCCTCCTTGCCTTGGAACTTGAGCCAGGCCCAGGGGCTATGCTGGGGGCCCCTCTAAAAGGAAATGCCCCTGAGCTCAGGTCTCCCTTCCCAGTTGGCCCATTGCCTTGAACTGATTTTACTATCTCCTCTTTTTTCCCGGGGCTCTTGTACCATTGTGTGTAAGCAGATCCTCATTTTTTTTCCTAATGTCAGTCATCAAATGGGTCTGAATCCCAGGGTGGGAGTCAGAGCTTAGGTGCTAGCTAGGGCCCAGCTACCACACTGCCACACTTCAATGTGTTCTCCCAGTGGCTCACCTATTAGGATTCCCAGCACGGTGGAGAGTACCTCTCCTGCTTGATGAAATTACCCACTCAGACAGCCGCCTGTCTGCCCCGGGGGTGCAGGGCATGCTGGTGGAATTCCAACAGGCCTGCAACCCTGCTCTGAGGGAATTACCAATCAAGACACCAAGCACCAACCATTTCTTAGACTAAGGCAAGCCCGAGCCCAGGCTCCTCCCATCCAGCCTGGAGGAGGAAAAAAGAGGGAGGACAGGAAGTGGGAGGGGTAGCCAAGTAATGGCTCTTACCTTCCCCAGTATTTTGTCTGCCCCGAACCCCCTAACACATACCCCAGGTCAGCAGCCCTTTCCTGTGTGGCACTAGAGAGATGAAAAGAAGACGCATTGCCCAAGTATTTTGATTATCTATTGTGGCTAACAAATCACCCCAAAACTTAAGGATTCAAGACAGCAGCCATTTTATTGAGACTTGATGCTGAGGGCTGACTGGGCTCAGCTGGGTGGTTCTTCTGCTAAAGTACTGTCAGCTGAGTGTGCAGCCCTCAGGGGGCTTGACCGGGCTGCACCGCATTTGTAAGCTGGCTCGTCCACATGTCTCAGGCTTGGTGGGAGTGGGTGGAAGGTTAGGGTTCTTCTTCCTTTCCACGGAGTTCCAGGTCTTCTCCCTGTGGTCTTTTCACGTTGTCTTTCTCAGCATGATACAAAGAGGAAGCTTCAAGTCCTCCTGAGGCTGAGGCCAAGCACAGGCCAGTCCAGACTCCACATGGGAGGGAACTAGACGCAACAGTGTGAATACCAGGAGGCAGGTTTATTAGGGGTCATCTTTAAAGACTGCTGCCCCACCAAAAAGAAACAAACCTGTAAGGTGACCTTGGTTCACAGGCCATCTAAAGAAACAGGACTTGCACAAATACACAGATGTGGGTGCCAGGCCATCACACACAGAGACCTGCTCCGGTAGGACATGCAAGACACTGAGATAGTCACCTTCACACGTAGAAGAACATTTGCACACACCCTCACCTTCACACCAACATGCCTACGAACTCACACTCACACACGCACGCACCTTCACGCTGATACAGCCATTCACTCATACACACATTCTGCGTTTTGTACTTCTTTATCAGACCTCTCACGTGGGGGCCTTCTATTCCAACAGGCTGGCCCAATGTCTCGGGTGGCCCAAGACCCAGTCATTACTTGAGTGGTCACTCCAGTGAACAGTAACACAGCACAGCACATCTAGACTGGAGAAAAACTGCGGGTGAAGAAACCTGGGCAGCAGAATTTGGAACATTCCCGTAGGGCCAGAGAAAACCACTCAGGAAGAGCCAAGCTGCACAAAAACCTGCAAAGGAGCCTCAATGGGAGAAAATGACTTAATTATCAGAATGTCACCAAACAAATTGTAAGCCTCATTTTGGGGTACTTAATGCTCATGATAATTAACATTAAGAAGATTTTTCTTCTCTCTTCTGTTTATATTTAGTTTAGCCATTCACAATAGAGCTAAAATTATTTCAACTAATTTTAGGCGCTCTCTTTACATGGCCCCTGTATTTCTTCCCCAGCATTCCTACCCAAATGCAATCTTTAACTTCAGAGACAGCCAAATTCAGGACAAATTGGAATCAATGCTGCCTTTGTCTTGGCTAATAAGTGGCTGCCTCGCAGAAGAGTGCAAAACTGCTAATTGGCTGATCTCAATAGGAGCGAGACAATGGTGGTGAGGAAGCTAGAGGATTAATTACAGGGCCGCCTTCTGCGAGCCCCCGTTTCCACTGTTCCTGGCCTGCAGTGCACCAAGGCTGGGCCTCTGCACCCATCTTTAGAAACAATGCCAGCTGGAATTCTCCTGTCCTGGGGATTCAGACCAAACACCCAGCACGCACGAAGGTCAAGGGAGAGAAAGGGATCGAGTGAGCAGGTTGCCACCCATGAGGCAGAGGACCAAAGAGTGTGTGTGTTGGGGTGGAGGGCAGGGGGACACTTACCAGGACAGAGAAGGTATAGTGCACCTGCCTGCTCATGAAGGAGGCAGGACTGTCCCCCCTCTTCCCCATGAGAAAACCGAGGTCCAGAACGGTGAGGGACATGTTCAAAGTATGGCAGGTTAGCTCTTCAAGAGAGGCAACAGGGCCCACGTGGAAGCAGCCAGTAAGAGTAAGGACACCTCTGAGCCTGGATTTGAACTCAACTTGGCCGGATTTCAAAGCCCACACTCTGCGCTGCTCTCTAAATCTTTCCTCCGCCATCAGCCTATGTCCTCGGAAACCTCATTTCACTGCCTTTGGGGGTAACGGAACTACTTCCGAAATGTCCCTGTTAAAATGCAAATACGTCCACTGAGTGGAGGAGGGCATGCATCCCTTAGCCCAGACGTGCTGTTTAACTTAGGCACCTGGCGTTGGGAGAGCAGGTTCTTGAGAGAATAAGACCGTCTTGATAAGGGGAAGGGGAACTGCTGAGAGACAGCAGGCCCAGATGGAACTCAGTGGTCACCTTGGGGACAGGGTGGGGAAGCTCAAAGGGGCGACTCCTGGAAGGAAAATTCCAGAGAGATTGCACCAAGGCAAACTGGCTCAACTCCAACAGTCCAAACACAGACTTGGTATTCTCTTCCCAAAAGCTACTCTCCCTCCCAGACTCTACATCGCTGTTGCTCCACCTGGAAGCCCTTGATGGGTTCCCATCTCCTCCCTCTCCTTGACCTTGCAACCCATCTTTCCATTCTTCAAATAGGCTGGCCAGACATACCATTTTAAACAGGACAGAAGAAAACAGTACTGTCCCACCTCAAACAGTATATCTGGTCAGCCTGTTGACACTTTGGACCTAGCCCAGTGAGACTAGGCTGACCATATGTATTGTTTGAAATAAGATAGTACCGTTGTTTACTGTCTCATTTAAAACGGCACATCTGGTCAACTTATCGACACTTTGAATTTAGCCCAATGAGACTAGGCTAACCGTACTTGTATGATAGGCCATTCAGTCACAGCCAGAAGAAATAGAAACCTGACCCAGAAGAAATAGAAAGTCTTGGTGTTCCTTCCTGATTGCACTTGGGTCCTGGGCCTGGAAGGGTTAAACATACGAGGACACAGCTTCCCTAGCTATTACCTCACTCTGCCACAACAAACCTCTTTTGCCTTCGCAGAACTCCTTGTCCTTTATCTCCTTGGTTTGCACGACCCCCTGAGTGTGGGGCAGTTTCCTTGCCATTTCACAGATGAGGAATTAGGATCGGGATGGTTAGGTGCTTTCCCCAGACACACAGCTCCAAGTAAGAAATGGGTTCAGCCACCATCCAAACCCAGTCTTCTGAGCAACCTGATGTTGTAATGGCCCTTTCCCCACCAGGTGATAAGCTTGGGGAAGAGAGGTACCATGTCTGTTTGGTTTACCATTTGATCCCCACACTTAGAAGTACTTGTGACATAGGCTTACTTGCTAGAAAAGGCAATAAAATCACGACCATTTACTGAGCACTGACTTTGTTTTGCTCCTGCGCTAGGTGTGTGAAAGGGCACTCTTCACCTAACGCTAGTGTTCATCCCATTTTGAGAAACTGAGACTCTGAGCAGTTCCATCACTCACTCAAGGTGGCACGGTTAATAGCACGATAGAGCAGGGACTTACACGTAGGTCTGCTTGGCTACAAAGCCCGTGGTTTTAATCACTTTAGAGCTTAAGAGCCGCCGTGTGAGTAAGTGGGTGATGAGTGAAGGACTTCAGTTCCCCAGCTCCTTCCGCCCGCTGTGCTTTCATCTGAATCACTGCTCCTCAGTCTCCTCGCCAGACTGACCTCCCGGCTCAGCTGAAGGTAGACATTCGGCAAGCAAAAGAAAAATCCCCAAATCTGAATGCTTGTAGCTAATGTTCATTGGTAAAGATAATTCCAGTGTTGTAAGATATTAATGTTCTTTTGACGGGTCTCCTTTCTAAGCACTTCTGAGTAAACAAATCTCTCGAGGGCTGATTGATTCTCACAATTGTGCTATTAGAACCTAAACTAGGACAGTGTGAGTCACATATTCAAGGGGAGGAATGGTTCGGGGTATGTATACGGGAGCGTGTGTTAATATTTTTTTAAGTTTCCTTTTGTGCTCGACTTGAGAGAAATATTTGAAATTCAAATAATGAGGTATTCATAGTGAGTTTTGCTTTCCTTATGCCCAGGGTAAAAATAAAATAAAATGTTAGACCTTTTTCTTCCCCCATTATGTGGTGCTGACTTTTCCTTTCTCATTATGTTTACCTCTGAAATTTGAATGAGAGTAAAATTTAAAGGAATTACCACAATTCTTCAGTACATTTGCAAATCAATTAAGAGGAGCCAAATTATGCTCCTGCTTTTTGCAGGGAGCCAGTCTCCCCCACTCACACGGGAGTGCGGCAGCCCACAGCTGCCTAGCAAACAAAGAGCAGCTGTCACCTCTAGCAGCCGACTTGGCATTTCAGAGCTCACCTCCAGTGGCCAGTGCCAACCGTTGCACCACCCCTCACCGGGCAGCTCCACTTACCTGCCAGGAGCTGAGTCTCCCGCAGGGCATTAGAGGTGCCAGAGAAGCACGCGGTCCTTGGAATCAGAGATACCTAGCTGTGCGGTCCCCACGCCACTGCCTCCGGGCTCTGTGACCTTGGGCAAATCACTTCACTTCTCTGAGTCTCACTTTCTTTGGCTGCAATAATGCCTTTCCCAAAGGTGTCCAGAGAATGGGACCTAGAGGAATGCACCTCCCACCTGCCTGGCACACACCGGGCCGGTGGGGTTTACGGGCCTCTGTCAGAGCTCGGGAAGGTGGGGCAGAGCGGGAGGCGGGGTCGGAGGGAGATCATCTATTTATTATTCCAGATCCGTGAGGTTATCTCATGCCCCACCCCAGGCCCCACAGGAGAGGATGGTCCAGCAAGACCTGGAAGTTAAAATGCTACCTCCCTCTAGAAGGCCTGCACACTGGCAGCTTTCTCATCTCCTGTCTTCTGAATTATGGGGAGTTTGCTCTCCCCCTTGTACTCCGTACCATACACCCACATCTCCTCCCTCCACAATGAAGCACTTCCATGAGGACAAAAACAGGATGCCTCTTTGCAATTTCTGCTTCAGCCAAACAGAATTTGTTACGGTTTCGGTTGACTTCCTTGGCACCACACCTTCCCTGGTGCTGTCTCCTCCACCGGGAGCAACCGTAGCTCCACGTTGTCACCTCGTCTGCCTGGACACACTAGAGCCTTGTCCCGGCAAATTCAGGGCTGGGGAAGATGTCCCGTTCTTGATTTTTCTCTGGCTCAGTGTAAACGCACCTCGAACCGAGGCGGGGGATTGGCTCACCGCGGCCCACCGGGTGCAGCTGATTCCTTGGGCCCTACGCTGCCTCCCCAGAGGGGGACCTGAGGAGGGGACAGCCACTGAAACCCAAGCACCAGGACAGGGCCCAGCTGACCAAGTCCAGTTACAGGCCCCGGGACAGGCAGCTGGGGAGGGCAGAGGGGTCAGAGCAGGAAGGCCACGGGGCCAGCCCCTCCTATCTCTGGGCCTCAGTTTCCCATCTGTAAATGAGACGACTCTGAGTAGGTGACCCCTAGAGACCCTGTAACTCTGGGATCCGAGAGGGTGGGCACAGCAGGGCCAAGACGGCTCCCATCCTCCACCCAAGTAGCCAGGTGACCTTGGAAGCATCTTCACGTCCCCACACACTCCCAACTTGACTTGTGTCCAGTGAGCATGTGCTGGGTACCGTGCTGACGTCTACTCCCTGCCAAGGGATGTGGCAACTAAGTCCCGATGGGCTCCACCCCGCCCTGAAATGCCCGGGCATGGCCCTGCTTCTCTTCGCAGAGGCTCTGGGTTGGTGGGTAAGGAAAGCAGGCAAGGAGCAGGCCTGCCCCCAGCCCCAGGCCTTATTTTGGAGTGCGTGCAAACTTTCCTCTGCTGGGGCGCAGGGGGTACTGCAGGGCTCCTCCCTGCCAGCCTCCTGCCTGAGGTGTCGAGAGCCTGGTCCCCAGGCCCCAGCAAAGCCGGGCGCAGCTCCACAGGGACGGCCCAGCCAGGTGTGCAGTGCTGTGCTAAGCAGCCTGCCAGCCCCAACAGATGGCAGAGCGGAATCGCCATCCATCACAGCCGTAAGTGGCCAACTCCCCTCCTGGAGCCCCAGACGAATGGCTCCGCTCCTTCCTCCCTCCCTCCCCCAGTCCCGCCATCTACCACCCCTGCCAGGCAGCCAGGCAGAGCCACTTCACTCGGCGCATCCTGCATGCAGAACGCGGGGGGAGGCAGAGCTGAGCGACACGTGAGGACGCATCCATCATCACTGAAAGCTAGCAGCTTGCTCCACATGGCAGTGCAGAGGGTGCCAGCCTTCACGTGTGTGTGTGCGTGTGTGTGTGTATGAGTGTGCACGTGCATTGGGGGAGGGGTCTGTGTGTGAGCATGGGCATCTGTGAACACATTCCAAGTGAGCACTGTCCTCTCTGCCCAGAGAGCCTTGGTGAGCTTAGTCGCAGGAGGGACAGTCTTGCCACTTGGTGACAGCCCATCTGTCTGCCTCTGCCCTGGGTTCAACTTCAGGGAGTAGGGATGACCAGGCAGCTCAAGGCTCTGAGAGGGGCTGGACTACCCCTGCTGTGTCCATTTGTCTACCTGGTAGACCATGTAGCAGGATTTGGGTCAGACCAAGTGTCAACCAAATATCAGGTCCCATGCTGGGCCTCTTGGCAGGTCATGTGAATGAGGCATGGATCGGGCCATCTGTCAACCTCTGGTCAGGCCATGAGTCCCCGTTGACCTCCAGAAATTAAAGTCTCTGAACTGACCAAGTAACTTGAAATCTCCATCCAAGGGCTTTGTCCCAAGGAGAAGGGAAGCATGGATGGCGTGTGCTTCCAGTTCCCAGCTCTCCCACTTCCTGACCTTGGAACCTGGGTTAATCACTTAAACTTCCAAAGCCTTTGTTAACAAGCTAACAAACTGAATGACACCTTTGTGTCCCACAGGCACTTCGTTGAGGGCCTAGGAAAGAGAAAGCACTCCACTCATGGCATTGATGAGCTCTGGGGCACTAAGAATAGCGACATAGGCAACCGGTGGGGAGAGAGTGTCAGAGCAGCAGGCGAAGGGGGGCTTTGGTGAGCCCTGGTGAGGGGACAGGTGGTAAGCCAAGTGGGGCAAGAGAGGGACGGAGAAGATGTGTGCAATTAGGCCATTGAAAGAACTTGCTAAAGATTCTCGGACTGGCCCTCTCCCATGTACAATGTTCCTGAGAGACACAGTGAAGACACGTTAAATCACCTGGGTCAGTTCCATGAATAACCCAAAGCAAGACAGGAGACTCTGCATGGCACATCGCAGGCTCACCACCGATGGACCAGCATCAAGACAGCCCCTTCATTAGGACCAAGTGAACATCCTGCCCCTCCATTCAGATATTAGAGTCTCAGGCACAGAAGATGGATGGAGCAGAATTGAGGCAGTTCTTGTGAACTTGAACTGACAAAGTCCGACACACCCTTCAAGGCCCAGATCATCTCTCCCTTCCTAAGCGAAGACTTCCCCTTCACACAAGATGGATTCCGTTCCCATTCTCTCTCTCCTCAGGTAACCTGGGCCTTCCCTCGAGGCTAAGACTAGGCCTGATTCATCTCTCACTCATATCCCCAGAGACCAGCAAAATGCCTAACTCAAATAGGGAATGAGTGAATGGATGAATGAATGAATGGGTGGGTGGGTGGGTAGATTCTTTCATTACAGTTTTAATTGTCCACAAGCTCCATATAAGCCCAGAGAGTTGGATGGTTCCTTACAAAATTGTGACCTTTAAGCTGCATTAATAGAGGTATTGTGGCCAGAGCAGTGGAGGAGACAGACCCTCTCTACTCTGCACTGCTCAGAAAGATGCCCGGAAGATGAGAATGAAGGCAGAGTCTAAACCTTGGTGCCAAGAACACACTCAGGAAAACCAGGGAGAGGAGCCTCAGGTCTCAAGAGCCATCAGTAGACACCTGAAGGATTATCAGAAGGAAGCCCCAGGGAGCTGCTCTCCAGGGGCCTTTCACATCTCAACAATGTCCCCCAATCCGAGGAGTCCTGGCTGCCCGGTCCTGTCACAGCCAGTGAAGGTGTCAGGCCTGCTGACATACCCCAGGGAGGGACAGGGGGAGTCTGGGGCCCATCTGGTGGCTTCTGGACTGTTACCCTGACCCAAAGCAGGGAACTCGGCATTGCTGGCTCAAGCAGGAGAATTGGCAAATCTCCCTAAACAAATAAATCTCAATTCCGAATACAACTTCATTTCAAGTTCATAGCCCAAACTTAGATGTTTACTTCAGAGAGGAAGTGCTGTTTTGTGGTTTCCCGGACAATGCAGTTCATAATTTTTTCACACCTTTCTGAGCAGGTGACAGCTTGCTTATAAAACCTAACTCAGTGCCATGCAGGGCTCCCAGCTGCACTTTTATACATGCACCAATAACACATCACAATAAGGTTGGAGACAGGCACTCCCTCCCTCCGCCCCAAATAGGCAGTTTCTGGATCCAGCCATCCAAGAAGAGAGCCACGCCAGGCAGACACCTCGAGTGAGGCCTCTGAAAACCAGCAATAAGCAAGACCTCCCTGTGTAATTTCCTCGTGGACCAAGCACCACCTCCTCACCCACCTCCCCAACTTAATTGCAGGAAGAATTGTTATGCTAATTAGCATTATTCACCGAGTTAACAGAGCACAGAGTCTAAATTTAGATCCCCCGGATTCACTGGGAGCTGATAAAGGTGCTGATGGGGAAAGGGCGGTCCTGGGGTGGGGGTGCTCCCTGGGGTTGCAGGATAGTGGCAGAGGAGGGGGCGAGCAGGAGCCCCTTGCCCCACCTTTGGGATTATTGGGGTGTATAAGTCATGACAGAAAGCCTGTGGGCCTTGGCAGGGAGGAGTCTGGGAAGGCAGAATCAGCTGCTCAGGGAATGCTGAGCGGAAGGGAAGGGGAGCCCACGTGTGCGGAGCGGCCGCTGGGTGCCAGGCCGGGTGCCCAGGCAGTGAGGGGCACCCCAGCGCGGCCAGGCAGCTCTTGCTTGCACCCAGGCTGCACTCTGACCTCCAGGCTGAGCCACCATGTCTGGGCCCCAGTGTCCTCCTGTGTGACAGGGATCGTGATGTCTACTTTGCAGAGCTGTTGTGAGGATTAACGGGGTCACGATCCTGAGGTGGGGGGATTGTCCTGATTGTCTGTGTGGGCGGAGTGTAATCACAGGGTCCTTATAAGAGGGAGGCAGGAGGGTCAGAGTCAGAGGAGATGTGATGACCGAAGAAAAGACTAGAATAACGTGCTTTGAAGACAGCAGAAGGGGTCCTATGCCAAGCAATGTGGGTGGCCTGTGGAAAGGCAAGGGTTCTCCCTGGAACCTCCAGAAGGAATCTGGCCCTGAAATTCCTTCATTTAACTCCTTCAGAACCATTTTGAAATTCTGGCCTTGAGGACGGTAAGATAACACATTTGTGTTGTTTTAAGCCTCGAAGTTTGTGGCGCAGCCGTAGGACACTAACACAGATAGGGGACCTGGGTCACACTGGGCTCCAGCTACTGTCCCGAGCTAAACAGGAAGTGGCAGAGCCTCACTTTGAACACAGGCCTCTGGCACTAGAGTCCCTGGGATGGGAATCTTCATGCAAAGCAGGATAGAGAAAACTTGGTCTGACTGAAAATCCTGAAATGAGTTCCCTGTCAAGGGGAGTAGCCAACTGAGGCTGAAAAATGATTTCCCAAAGTGTCCCAACAGCAATTTCTCTATCAGGTATACGCTGGCTCCAGGACAGTGGTTCTCAAGGCTCTTAGTAGCAGAGCCCTCCACCGGATGAGAGCTCCCTTAGACCCCTAATTCACATAACTCAGATCTAAGAGGAGCATCCCTGTTGGAGGGGGTGGGGGACCCCGCCTCCGGGGCTTCCTCTCTTCGCAGTGTTTCTGTAGCACCGTAGGCCCCAGGGTTCCACGAAACAGTGCTTGAAAACACTGGCCTGGAGAGTCTCTGAGGTTCCTGGATATCTGAGGTCCCAAGAACCTGAGAAGTTCTCTGGACACACACAACAGAGGACACTTGGTGCCTCTCGGAGCCCCTGCCGTGCAGGTGGCAGGAGCCAGGGGAGTTTTGAGAGGCTGTCACAATGCTACTAACGATGTTCAGTTACTTAATTCTCCTAGAGCGTTGACAAGTCCCCATAACTTAAGGTTTATTTGCTTTCTCTGGAATGTCACATATAATTCTTGTCAAAATGTTTATTTGCCTAATGCAGCTTTTAGTACCCAGATAATTGATTCCTTCGATTTGTCAGCCAGAAGATGGAAGGCTACTTTTAGCCTCTGGCTCGACCGTGGGAAGGAATCCAGCGGCCCCGACTCTTCCACCTCCATGACACGATGGGGTAACCTGGCTGCCGCACACCTTTCCTGAAGAAAAGCAAAGTCCACTCGATTTCAAGGCCTCCTGCCCCTCCTGGACAGTCTACGAGCTCAGTTCCATCCAGACACAGGAGTTTTGTTTTCTGGAAAAAAAAGAGAAGCAGTCAACCACGAGGTGAATTGTGTCATCACGTGCCATCCAGAAAATTCAACTCTCTGGATGCAATATCATTTCCAAATCGAGTCAATGCCATGAGTTGTGAGGGAATTCAGTTCAGCCAAGACCAATTGAGCACCTACTATGCCGGACCCTCTGCTGGGCTGAGGCTTCAGCAATACATAAAGCCCATTGCGGCCCTGGAGGGCAGTCAGGAGCCAGGCTGGTCAGCTAATGACCGCAGTGCCACGTGGGCTGCAACAGGGAAGCGGACAGAGCACGGGGCGAACGCGGAAAGGAGGAGCCACACTGCCCCGGGAGCCAGCAGAGATGGCAGGCCGCGTGGGACACAGCCCCACATTGTCCCAGGGTGAGGCGGGAAGGCATCGCAGACATCGGGAGCCCGTCATAAGGAAAGCAGATGAGTATGGGGGTGCTGTGAGGGGCATCCGGGGACTTGACCTGCAGATTGGATGCTGTCCAGTGGTTTTGATGTCACTCCTAGGCAACGAAGAGCCCACCAATAGTTTGTGTTGACGCTAACTACAGCAGTGCAGTAGTGAACCACGGTGAGCCTGGGACCAGGTGTGCTGGGCCACCTCGGGGGTCTTGGCAATAAGGCAGGAGGGAGATGGTGAGCTAATCCAAGGCAGTGTGGCTAGAGCGGGGATGAGGGGACAGCATGCATTGGAAAGGTTTGGCATCCTCGTGATGGAATGAATGGGGAGCACCGACAAAGACCAGGTTTGTGGGCAAGAGGTCAGCTCTGGACGTGTCAGGGAGGAGTAGGGTCCCATGGTTGTTGGAAATGAAGGTCAGGGAAGGGCCTGTTTGAGCCTGGCTCACTGGCCAGAGAGGACTGAAGCACCTGCAGAGGCCTGGGGACCCTGCTGGTCCAGGCAGCAGTTTCCCCACCTCAGAACTGCGCCGGCCCTGAAAGGTGGTGCCAGTCACCTGCCTTCACATCCCGCCGCCCGCCTGCTCTGGCTGATAGAAGCATACCCTGGGACAGCAACGATTCTTCTGAGAACTACCCTGATACTTTGCTGGCCTTTCAGAGGGGAAGGGGGATCACAATAGGGACCCCCAGGCCCACAAAGGGACAGGAGAGAAATGGAGGCACACGAAGAGACCATAAGTTCTCAGAATTCTGGGTAGGGGTGCTGGGCTGGAGGGGGAGTCATGAGAGGTTCCAAAAGGTCATCTCAGAAATTCCTCTTATGCCCCCTGACCCGTTCCAGACCCAAGATGCCCCAACAGGCTGGAACAGCAAGCTGCTATCAGTGTACAGCAACCCAATGAGTGGAGACTGTCACGCTCCTAGGATGAATCAGGGACCGCCAGCTTCCAGAAGCCTGGGTACATCAGAGCCTCCCTAGGGTCACCTGGGCATGATTGAAGGTGTGCATGGGCAAGAGTTACCCTGATTCATTCATGTGACACCCCACAAGGAAGAAGGGCAAGTGCATGGCCTCGTGGTTAGCAGCATAGACTTCAGAATCAAGCAAGGCCTGAGTTCAAATCCTTACTCTGCTACTGCCAGCGGTGACCTTAAGAAAATGCTTAAGCACTCTGAGCCTCAGTTCCTTTATCTAAATAGAGATGGTGATAGTACCCACCTTATGTGATGGTTGGGAAAGTTAAATGAGGTAATTACACGAAGCACTTCGCACAGCATCTGGTACTGAATAAGCACTCACTAATTAGGTAACTCCTCCCTCCCTCCCTCCCTCCCTTCCTTCCTTCTTTCCTTCCTTCCTTTGTAAAAGGAGCTCCAGTGGCCAGGGTGTGGGTCATTCCCGGCCATGCCCAGAGAGCACCTGAATCTGGCAGAGTACACTCTGTTTCAATACCGGCAGGAGCATCTCTGCTGTAAATTAAGACACCAGGCCCCAGCAGGCACAAGGTCATCCCAGGCCCTGAACACCTGTCTCCTGGTGGCCCACACAGGCAAAGCCAAGGTCACACCCTCAAACCATGGTGACCCCACCAGCCCCCTAACAGGGGCAGCTGCCCTGCTAGAAACAGCTCATTCTCTCTAAGGTCAGCTCGAGATTGGAAGAAAGAGCCCCCTCCCATCTCGGGAAGCCTTATCACCAGTGAGGGCCTGCTCCCCAGAGCTCCTCTATGGAAATCAGATCAGGGCCTGATTGGGGGCCCACAGACTCTCCCTGGGGGACTGGCAGAGGAGCTCCCTTCCCAATGCCCAGGGATGCAGGACCCTCTCCCCACCTCCGCATTCACGAGCTCCTCCTAAGTCACCCCAGTGAACACAGCAGCCAACTCTCCACAATTGTGCCAAGAAATAGAAGCTCTCAAATAACAAAGAACCCAGAAGTCATTGCTAATCACGTTTGCATAATATGATTTTTTTTCAGCAGATTTACCTTCCTAATTATGCTTTTCTCTAGCCAATATTAAAGTGATTTTGCATTCCCCGAGCACACTGGTGATAAGCTGGGCTGCTCCCGAAGTGGGTGGAGAGTCAGGCTAAGTCAGCTTGGAGGCAGAGGGTTTTCCACAAAGTGGATAAATCCCAAGTGAAGAATTAATAAGGCCCACCTACATTCCTAGTGGGGAAGAGGAGCAACAACTGACATTCCTACAGGGTATTACAGCTCAGGAAGGATGTCCACCAGCCTCACCTCATTTGATCTTTACAATAATTCTGCCCCCTAATGTGCTCATACAGGCAGAGACACTGAGGCTACCTGTCCCAGGACATGGAGGAGGAAAGCCAAGACTCCCACCCAGATCTCCTGGATGTGAAGCTCTTGAGGGACGGCCTCTCTAAGAGATGCTCTTTTTAATTGCACACTTTGTACCTTAGATGTACAAGTAGATACTGAAGCAAAAAGAAAAAAAAAAAAACAAAAATCATGGCCCAGTTTGCCTCCCTGGGCGCATGGCCCCGGGCACTCTCCCTGGCACAGCTAAGTCCAGCGCGTGGTCTCTGCAGGGTTCTCTTTCTCGTTAGTCCCAAAGTTGTTTGGAAATCCACACTTTAGACTGGTTCTTGTTCTGGGGCAAGGGCAGGCTTCCTCACTGCAGTCCTGCCCCAGAAGTCTCATCATTCTTTCTGTGCTCATTTTGAGGTCACAGTGGGGTAACTCGAGGCTGTAAACCTGTGGTCAGAGAGACAGAGGTGGAGTGAGATCGTGGCTGAATCGGTCACTAGTTGTACCACTTGGGCAGATCACTAAACCTCTGTGTTCAGACTTCATCTTGGAGATGGGTCCTTAGTATTTCCCCATCCAGGTTGTTGTGAAAATTAAATGAGATCATGGTTGCATATTAATTAGAGAAGAGGTAGCTCCCCTAACAAATAAGCCCCAGTAGTTCAATATTTCAGTAACTTATCACAATGGAAGTGTATTTCTTATTCACGTAATAAGTTGCATGAGATTGTTTGTTTAGTTGGTGGCTTTCCTTGACATGGTGATTTGGGGGTTCATCCCCTAGAGGCATGGCGTCCTCTGTACCCAGCCAATAGACAAGAAGGAGAAGTTGCACCTTATTCTCACTCACCTTGGCCCAGGAGGACTATGCATTATCTCCCCTGACATTCCGTTGATGAGACAATGCCATGAGCCCCATGTAGATGTAAGGGGGATTAGGAATAGAGACAGTCCCTGACTGTGTAGCACTGCCCAGTGACAACTACACAATATAAAGGGGTGGGGGACAAACCTATGGTGGACCCACACCTGGTCATGTCTGCTTAAGTCTGCAAGTGTTTACGGATTTATCGTGGGCACCTAAGTAATTACAGCGGCGATTTCTGTTCATCCGATTGCTGCCGCCATGACTGCCCTCACTACTGCTATTGCTATTTTATTAATAGTTGCTCTGTGAAATAGAGATAATAATCCCAATCTTACAGAGCTGTGATGGACGTTAAATAAAAATGGGAAAGCATGAATAATGGCACCTGTGTCTTCCTCCTCCCGTATCTATGTCCCCAACTGAAACTCAAGTGCTTCCTGGGTCAGGCCCCCTTGCTATAGAGCCAGACATGGGGCTCACCACCCTTCTAAATTAGAAGCCAGCCCCTCCTGTTGGCTTTACCCCCACCCCAAGGTCATCGAGGGCACTTGGCTTCTGTCTCACTCTCTTAAGAACCACTAGAGACAATTTCCAAGGTCAGGCTCACCTGCTCTATTCACGGTCTGAACAAAATGCTCTCTGCTCACTTCTCTCTGGAGACAAAATGGTTTCAAAGTAAGAAAAAAAAATTGAATTTCATGCATTGCCTCCCATTCCCCCATGACTATTTCTTTTCTGATACAAGTAATGTTTCCGATAGCTATTTGCCGAGTTCCCCTCCTACCAGTGCACTCCATTTCTGTTCATTCCCACTCCCTCCCACGTTTTTCTGGACTGTTTACAGTGGAAAGAATTTTATTTGCAGGAGCAGATCTCCCAGAAGTTTTGGGCCACACAGCTAAATGTGGCTCTTCTTAAGACCAGGTTATTAAATGTCAGAGTGGCAAAGTGGATTAAAGATTTGAATGTAAGACTAGAAACGATAAAATACATAGAAGAAAACATAGGCAGTAAGCTTCTAGACCAATGGTTCCTGACCTTTTTCCACTTGTGTACCCCTTTTAAACCCAGTCCTATAAATTATACCCCTTGTTTTTAAAACAGCTGTTTTTAAATACTGATGCTTTGTTCAGTGCCTATTTAATGTAAAATAGTGGAAATGAGGTAAAAAGTTAGGAAAGAAAAATTACTATATTAAAAGAACAAACCACAGAATTAATTTTATAATATTTGTAACAGTTAATAATGATGATCAGGTATTTAAACATTAAATTTAAAAACTCCTTGAAAAGAATCACGATTAAAGACAATGCACTTACTTTTACTCAGTCAATAACTAAACTGATCAAACAGTCTGGTCACAGATGTATTTATGTGTTTGGGGATGGTCTAGAAATGTTGCAAATGGATTGTTCTGAAACTGTGTGTGATGATTGGTAGAAGAGCAGTTTGGGGGAAGGGTTCATAGCCATGCCCTCACCAATCATCATTCGCCAATGTGATCTCATTTTGAAGTGTCTCCATTAATGGTGACTCAAACTTAACATTTATTGTTCCATAACTAACGTTTAGCTTCTTTTTTACTTGGGTTTTTTTTTTTTCGGTTTTGATGTTGCTGCTGTTTTGCCATCACTGATTATTTTTCATGTACCCCTAATTGGCCCAGCACGTACACCAGCGTGTGTGTGTGCCACCACTTGGGAACCGACGCTCTGGACATCAATTAGTCTTAGTGATGTTTTGTGGGCAGAGAATCTTAACAGACATTTTTCCAAACAAAGACATACAGATGGCCAACAGGCACATGAAAAGATGTTTAACATCACTAATTATTTGGGAAATAAACATCAAAGCCACAGTGAGATATCACTTCACACCTGTTAGAATGGCTTTTAGCAAAAAAGCAAGAAATAAGTGTTAGAGAGGATGTGGAGAAAAGGGAACCCTTGTACATCACTGGTGAGAATGTAAATTGGTATATCCACTATGAAAAACAATATGGAGCTTCCGCAAAAACTTACGAATAATATAGGGTGATGGAAAGAGAAGTCACATTAGGTGGTGAACTTACTATACAACAAGTTGACAATGCACTGTAGAATTGTATGCCTGAGACCTATGTAATCCTTGCTAACAGATGTCACCCCAATAAGTCTAACAATAACAATGAATTAAAAAAAAAAACCAAACTTAGGAATAGAACTATCATATGATCCTGAAATTTCTCTTCTGGATGTTTATCCTAAAAACATGAAAACACTAACTTAAAAAGATGAATGCGCCTTTATATTCACTGCAGCATTCCCTACAATAGCCAAGATATGGAAACAACTTGTGTCCGTTGACAGATGAATGGATACAAAAGATGTGCTACACATAAACACAGAGTACTACCCAGCCATTAAGAAAAAGATGCAATTCTGCCATTTGCAACAACGTGGATGGAACTTGAGGGTATTATGCTAGGTGAACTAAGTCAGACTAAAAGGACAAAAAAGCTGTATGATTTCACTCATACACAGAATATAAAATAAAGCAAAACAAAAACAAGAACAGAGATACAGACAACACATTGGTGGTTGCCATAGGGGAAGTGGCAGGGGAGGGTGAAATCGGTAATGGCGGTCAAACGTATGGTGACAGCTGTAAACTAGACTTTTGGTGGTGGGCACTCTACAATATATACAGATATCAAATTATAATGTTATACATCTGAAACTTGTATAATGTTATTAACCAATGTTACCACAATAAATACATAAATTTTCTCTTAGAAAAATGATTCAGTACATGGAAGTTTAATGACTAGAATGTGCCTTAAAACTGAGAGAATAAAAACATAATTGTTTTTATTGTGGAATGAAAAGTACCTTTTGAAATCCTTAATGCCATAATGAAAGAACATTTTCTTTAAAAAAACAAAATTAAAAGATAAAGGTCAGAGTGGGCTTTCAGGACAGGCAGGAAGGCTGTTTGTGTGATCTTATATTTTCTTCATCACTCTAAAAAAGAGAAGAGGCAGAGGCCTGTGATGGTGACACAGACACAGGGGTTGTTGTGGGGGAAGGCAGGGGGAGAGATACAAAGAGAAGAATGGATGAGGCGGGGCAGGATCCATCACGCACGCATCCCACCCCTCCCTCTTTACCCAGTGGATTTGAATTCTTGTTCTGCCTCCCTAGCTATGTGATTTTCAACAAATCCTTCCACTTCTGGAAACCTCAGTTTCTTCATCTACAAAATGGGGTCCCAATCACCACCTCACAGAAATATGGAGACAATGAAACAAACTGAACATATACAACACAGTCAGCAAAGTGAATGATGCTTTGTAAGGTGGCCAATATACAGAAACTCCTTTTGCCTCCTTCCGCCTTCCAAAAGGAATGCAGGTTGAACTTTCTGAGCCTGAGGTTAACTGGAACTTTTCTAATAAAAACAGTACTTTTCTGAATACAAAAGCAGCACATTGTTAGTATATTGGGATCAAAACCACATGAAGCAACAGAACTTTTGCAGTGCTGCTGCGACTGCATCAGAGCCATGGGGCAGGACAGAGAAGCTACAGGCAAAAAGAAAAACAAACAAACAACAACAACAAAAAACCTTGTATAAACTTCATATTAAGTTGCCAATATTAGATTTTTTATCTATAAAACAGTAATTTTATACAGTTCAACCTAAGTCTAACAACAATAGCAAATGCTTATACTCGTATAGGTCTACTAAGTACTAAGCCTGGCTCTGAGCATCTTAGTGCTCATTAAGTCGCACAACAACCCTGCAGGGTAGGTACTACTATAATCCATTCTATAACCAAAGGAACCTCAACACAGAAAGGTTAAGTGACTTGCCTGAGATCACACAGCTCGTGAGTGGCAGAGCTGGGATGTGAACCCAGGAAGTCTAGTTCCAGGGGCCATAATTCAAGCCACTGAATTTTTCTGCCTCCTAGATGAATAATTGAGAGGCTTCCTGAGGAGGATCCCATGTATCCATTTGGCTGTCAGATGAGCAGGAAGGAAGGAAGCTGCAAAGCTGAGTCAGCAGGAATGCCCAGAGGGAGGAGAGAGTGGCCATCACCCAGTGGTCAGCTTGCAGTCCTGAGCCAGCCCTGGGAAGAGCAAGGCGGCTCCTACTCCCTGCAGCATTATGGAGGCAGGTACTGGCAGGCGGCCAGCCCCGCCCTCTTTCCTGAGCATTCCATTTCCCTGTCCTTTGTGGCATGACTCTCATAAAACTATTCATTTCTTAATTCTGATGGTGGAAAGGAATTTAATCAAGTTGCTTGACTATGAGGACAGCCTCCCGCTAAGCCAGCTACCTCCCGAGGGTCATTGGGAGACCATGCCCTGTTAATATTTAGCTCCAACAGCAAACATTATGGCTTTCAATTTAGGAGATGATGCTTCTGGTTAGTTATGTAGCGTGTGTGCGCGCGCGCGCTCGCTGGGTGGCTCATCTCATCCGCGCGGGAGCATTCTGCCAGGGTTATAAAAAAAGGCCATTTTCTCCGCGAGCCCTTTCCACTCAGTGATCCAGTGCAGTCACATCGGGATCAAAACCATATTCTGAAAAATAATTGATCTATTCAATGGCTCACAGGCCTGCATTCCGCGCCCCGGGGAACCGGAGGCCGACGTGGGAGGGGCCTGCCGAGAAGGCCCCGTCCAGGCGGCCCTGGGCGCGCGCTGGAACTGTCCGTGGTGCTGACGCCGAGCCGCCCCGGGGTGGGAATAAGGAAGTGCGGGTCACAGGGACTGGCCGACTGGCGGGGGGCCGGTGCCGGTTCTGGGGCCTTGGATCATTACATTCCCTTCTTTCCACAGCTCCCCATCCTCTCTCTAATTCCGGGTCCAATACTCAATGCCTTCTTTCCTGCTTGCTCTCTCTGGCGGCTGCTTTCGTCCTGAGGAGCTTGTTCCTACTAGCCATGTCAGGATTTTTCTCTTTTTCTCATCATTTTCCTGTGCACTCATCCTTAGGATGGCACAGGTCCTCTGGTGGGGCTGAGAAGCACCACATTTCAGAACTACAGACCCATCTTTGTTCCCGGTACACACGCTTCCTCTCACTCCATTTCTGTCTCATTATTGTCTCCAATGCCCACCTTGCTCCTTCCCTCCTGCCCTCCCCTTGCTGTCTGCCTCCCTCTCCTTCTTTACCTGCCTCTCCCTTCTCTAGTCCCTCCTTCCTTCTTCCGTGACACTCTCCATCCTCCTTTTCTTCTCTCCTCTTCTCTCTCCCTCTCTCTCTCCCTCTCTCTCCCTAGCCTACTCCATTTTTCTTTTCCTCTTTCTGCCCTCCCTCTTCTATCTGTCTCCTTCAAGGCTTCTCTCCGTATTTCCATCTCTGTCTCTCTCCATTACACTTGGTTTCCTCTCTCACCATTTTCTCCTTCTTCTCTATTTCCCTCACTCTCACTAGCTCCCTCCTTCTGTCCCTGCTTTGTCTCTATCTTTCTTATCTTCCCTGTCTCTCCCTCCTTCCATACCCTCCCCTCTTTCCTCTCCTTTCTCCTCCTTTCTCCCACTCCCTCCCTGCTCCCTTCCTCCCTCCCGCTCTCTCTCTTCCCCTTCCCATTCTCCCTCTGAACACAGATCTCCTCCCTAGGAGCCCCCAGCTGCCTGGTAAATTCATTTCAGCAGCTATTAGGGATCAGCACCTGCCCTGCTACTTGGGAGGGAAGATGAGTTGGAGATAAGATGGGACGTTTCAATCTCAGCACATCTGTAATTGCATTACCATTAAATTGCACCATTTTCCAAAGGTGAGAGCCTAGGGCCCTTGTACTGAGAGTCTCCTGTAAATCCACTGCCATGACCTGCATGATGTGGAGGCCCCAGGCAGAGGGGAGAGTAGACCTAGCTTGATTTGACCACTGCATTAATCCCCTTTATTGTCAGGGTTTCTTGTTTTTCATTTCATTTTAAAAGTAAAAGAATCCCTGGGAAACATTATTTCCAGTTTTTCTCATCTCACAGATAAAGAAACTGAAACTCAAAGAAAGGAAGGGAATTGCCCAAGGTCACACAGGCATAAGCCATTGAGTCCACAGATGTTCCTCATTCTCCAGCCTTCCTACAAGTTAGGACTGTAGCAGAGAAAGGTGGGGGAGGTGCAAAATCAGGATCCAGGATTCTCAGGTTCCAGGACGGGTAAACTT